>JABASI010005508.1:0-12201 GCA_019776505.1 Tomocerus nigrus
CGAACACACATTCGTTCTGAGAATTTGTCCCAAAATGATAACTTTTACCATCATAAAGTAATAATAATAACTGTAAGTTTAGGAACGTAAAGTGTGTATTTAGTAAATATGTCACATACTTATAGGTAACTACAAAATACTTTTGTTATTTAAACGCAAATGAAAAATAAACTATAAAAAGCTTAGGAATTTCAATGCAATTAAATGCTTTATTAGCTAGAGAAGCAACCCCAATCTCCGATTGATTTTGGTTGAAGCAGCTAGATTAATCTATATGGTGTGCTGTGATTAACATACCTAATTGCATTGTAAAATATTTATCAATTGATAATCGTATATTGGATTGACACCGTACTTTTCCTAGATGCGTTTCATTTTTAAACCTGAAGATTTACCGACGTAGAACTCGGCTTTGCAAATATTTCGTACAATGTTAGCAATATTTTTATAAATGCGATGCGCACTGTATACTGTATGTTACTGCAGTACTATTATAAGAGAAGGGGAATGTAAATAAATTGGAGAATTAGTTTTGTGTTAAGTGTCCTCCTTAAAGGAAAAATAAAAGCCTACTGCCTAAGTAGCTCTAGTTTGATGCGAACAAGATTTATTTATTAAGTGGGCATGACGAATAGTAATAACTTAATGATATTTGACTAGCTTATGTAATGCTTTCATGTTCACACTGTAAATATACCTTTTCTACTATTCTGTTATTCTAAAAGGTTTCTTTTATGTAAGTAATTGTATGTGGATAGGGAATATTGCTTGATACTCGTGTAAATGTGTGACGTTAAAGCACTTAGTGCCAAACGAATCGATAGATAGAGGAGAATAGATTCACCGAATGATGAAATTCTGTTATGGCTATCTTCTTAGTAAGAAGATATAGATTGTGCTTACCACAGTTCTGGACTGAATCAAAGATATTCCATACAAATCAAGGTTGATTGCAGTCTGTAATATCTTGTGTGTATGTTGAGAAACATGGACATCTTTAGCAGGAAGAAAAAGTGCATGTGTTGCAAAGGACTGTAGAATCTTGTTTCAGATTTCCCCCGAAATGCGAAAGTCACCTTCGAAAACGAAAAAGTTTTTTGTTACATAAGTGACCTCGTTGGGGATTTGTCTATCTCAACGTTTCTATCGACTCTTTTCTTTTCCAATCTTCGTATGCATTAAGCTGTCCTACCTTCCTATCAGATTCAATCTCAGTCCCATTAAAAGCCATGAGAATTATAAAATTATTGAGCTGCTTCATCCCACTTCTGTTTCTGTAGGGCACAAGGAGATTGTCTATTACCTAAACGCACTCTGAAACGCGAATTTCTTTTATCTCCAATTCCTTAGATACAGACCTTTCTATAGGTTGAATTGGACTCAATTCGAATTCGTCTTACGAGTAGACTACTACTACACTATGCATATCTGTCGTGAAGCGAAGCAATAACTAAATACAAAGAGCAAGATTCAATTGATTTTTTTTGGTTTGATTCGAACACTGATACCTTATTACTGGGTAATGGTACCATTTCAAGTTGCAATTTCGTCTAGAATCTATAAAAATTAGCTACCTATATGCGTCTTCGTAGGTTCTATGCAGTAAATGGATCCTTTGAAGCTATGTTCTTAGTGGAATACAGAGAGTGGCAAACTATACTTGATGTGTTCATTATATTATTTTGTCAGTAAGTACCTCTATTGCCCTTATATTAAAAGTACTACAAAGGAAGCTGCAAAGGGACGTATCTAGGGCAGGCAGGTAATCCTCAATCAGAAATTCTGGTAATTTATTGATGAAAGAAAGCTATACGTAAGTAAATAAACAGTGTTCTGAGTATATTTAGTTGCAAATATATGTGAAATTCAAAGTACAAAAGGATATCCATATCTAATCCTCAATCAGTGATTTTCAAGAGTTAGGGTTGAAGGAAAGGAAGGCATAAGTAAATAAGGCATATACATCTGTATTTAGTTGGAAATATACCTGACATGGGACTTTTTTGTAGCTATCTGCTATAGGAATTCCGCTTTCCCTTTGTTTACTTGTGTTCTAGCAATCTCTTAGATCAGATGAAATGTGTAGAAGAATACAAAAGAATTGTTGGTTACGCTTAAGTAATTTTTCATCTGTGCTCTTCTGGTTGTTATTGGATGGGCTAGACTATATATAGACTCTATTGCTTTGTTGTTTACTCGTTAGAAGTTCTATTGTAGTGTGATTCTTTGCTCAAGACGATTTTCTGCTCGGAGACTTTCACTGACGATGAATGTTCATTTAATGTGCAGAGTGTCTCTGCTGTCTCTCTCTCCGTCCTCCTAAATACCTACTAATGGTAGATGTAGGTATGTGAATTATTTGTAAGGTGGGCGTAGATTATGAAGTTTCTTTGCCTGTGTAGTTTCTAGAACATTGTCATTTATAAAAGATTCATAGGCCTTCAACGGCAAAAATGAAGTACCAAGCTAGAATACATGTGTAAACTGAAATGAACAAGGTCTCGTTAAATCCAAAGCCGAGTTGTACGAAATATTTTACTAGGAAATGTAACTAACTCCTTGTCCTTAGTCTAGTCAGTCTCTGTTGAAAACAAACTTTTCGTAAATCAATAAATATACTATGGGTTTCCATAATAGTGTTATGAGCTAACTTTCTTTTCCTGTCTCCACTACCCAAGTTCACATAGTTGGATCATACTATAAATAGTTAAATGCATTATTAGGGCGATCAAGGTACTCACTAACTTAGTCAACTTAGTGCTCATTTATTTTGCTATCAGAGTTTTTGCACAGTTTTTCGTGCCTTTCTATTCGACAGGTTGGATTTAGCTATATAAATCCACTTAGCCGATTGAATTGTAACTGCACTCTCTTTCTATGGAGTCCTCCTTATTCATTGAAATTAAATAGAAAAAATCCTACTACAACTCTAAGAAGTTCTGGCTTTATTTAATGTTTCTTTGCACACTGGCACTATAAAGTAGTGTAAGTGTCTTCGCCCCTATAACATATAATAATATTATATGGGTTCTTATGTGTAAGTTGATACACTATAGTACGTACATACCTACATACTTACTGCTCTTTTATGTTTTTGTGCAGGAGATTTGTCTCTTTTGCTTTTAGAGTATCTGAGTGTGGTATGTGCTTATTGTGGAAAGCGTGCGACAGACAGCTCGACTTTTCCTTCTTCCTTGAGACTTTTCTGGAATTCTTTAATATCCGTTGGACACGCCATTTAGCTTGTCTATCCTCTTGACTCTGTCATTTTATTACTATATATTAAATACCCGCTCTGTTTTGTATTGAGAATATCTAGCATAGCTCTACCATAAAAACTTCCCATATATAAATACTCTTCACCAACCTATTCCTTTACATCTCTAGACACTTGGTCATCATAATAATAATATGACTGTGCACCTACAACGCAATATCACTGCAATAATATAAATACTGAAAATAAAGTCGTCGCCTATTTTCTGATTAATATTATAGATTCATTTTCGATCCTTTCATATTTGCTATGCTTTGTTATCAGTATCACTGTCTGTCTGCAGCGCAACTGACATTTCCCGAGGATACTCAAAAAGTTCAAGTAATTGATTGCCGCGGGACACCGACATGCGAAACTAAAATAAATCCTGCAACCTATGTATTCTATGGAATTAGATTTTCTATTAAAGACAAAGAGCAATTGCCAATAATACTATCGATACTTATACGATTGCGTTCCATTCCTACGTTATTGATGTCGCTACTTTCACTAGTAAAACTATCTTTACTGCATAATTGACCGTTTTGAGCATAAACGTGAATTATAACTATTTTATAAGAACCTTGGTTCTTATTATATGCATGACAAGACAGCGTATAGAACGGTTTAATACGTATAGTTAACCAAAGTTAGCAAATGGCTTAACTTCATAAAAGTTTTTTTTAAATTCCATGAAATGCTTACACTGGGAACTCAATGCCACTCTGAAGCTTAAAAAATGAATTGGGCTATTTATAATTCAATACAACTTCTTTGCACACATAGTGTAAATAGCTGGAATTTGTATGAATTCAATAGTGAATAGTGGATAGTCACTCAAAAAGTGTAGAGTAACCGATGAGGTCATTAGTAACAACACAGCCACAAACTTTTGCAATAGATCATGCTTATGAAAGAGTCTTTCTTAAGTAATGCTGAAGCTTGAGTAAGTATCTGTATTTCTGCTGCCATTAGGCCAGAACTGTCTACTGTGTTAAACTAATATTTTCCTACAGCATTTTATTCAATCGCGCTTTTGAAATAAAAAAACATTTGTTTCGGTTTATTATTAGTTTACACGGACTGACAAAATGTATTTTGCTTGTGTGATGCAAACATGTATATCAGAGATCCCTTACACTATGTATACCTAATGTAGGTACTTACAAAAACATCATTCTTTATTTTTAAGACCTTCAAACTTGAAAAGTAAGTCATGTCGTCAACAGGGGAAAGAGTTGTGGTCTTTATGCTAAGTTTTTACTTTGGGAAGGGAAAACTTTTCTCATTGAAATTTCTTGGATTGGGAAAGTTTTGAGAAACTGAGCTATAAGGTTTCCCTTTTCCTTTCAATCTAGGCTCATTATCCTAAATGTACTCGTATTCTTTTGTGTGTATTTTTCTATAAAATATACTTTATGTAAGGGGGACCTAAGTGGGCTTAAGTCTCACTTGAGTTCTAACGTAGCTATCAGTTACTTTATCTAAAAGCACTAAAGACGGAGGGGTTAGAATACAAGCATACCATTAGCAAGTCTATAGCGGTCTATATGCTTTTAAGAACGACATTTCTAAACTTTCTTTAAACAACTCTAAGCTTATCGAATGATAGTGCGTCAGTTAAGACATGCTGGAGAAAACAAAATAAGCTATAACTATCTGCTGCTGAACAAAAGCATCCAAGTCTGAGACAGTATTTAAATTTATTTGCAAGATTCTGTGTTGTAGTGTGCAGTATCTGTCTGTCTCTAATTTTACAGTTCGAAGTTTCTTTATGATATACCAAATCCAAGCTGTGCTAACTATTCTATTGGTATTTGGTTAAATTAAGTCTCAACTGGTGGGCTCAGCTCTGTTTCAATGAAGTCAGATTGTATAATGTACGACCTACTACCAAGGCTCGTGGACTCTGTTACCCTAATATATATCGGTATTTTCGTGACAAAATGTTGTGTGTCCCTCGTTTCACTTTAGTGTCGCCTCAAGTCTTTTTATATTTATTGCCCCACACATGCCATTCAACTCCAGAACTCAGCTAACATAACGTTGCCGGCGAATAAGATGGAGAAAGTTCTTAGATCTGTGCATTGCGTACAGTTGTATGTTTGTAGCTACTTATTCAATATCCAGTTCTAGAAAACTGTATACGTAGGTACTGTTATTTTATTTGCACAAAATATGTGCCCCATTATACAAACAGTGTGCACTGGTGTCAGATGAAATAAATTAGTTCGATGCTTTGATATCTGCAATATTACAGCCATAGAGCTGCAAAACGTCCCCGAAATGATGTTTGGATATGCGTGAGCATCCGCCGATGTAATATATATCTTTATGTTATTGATTTCCCGGTCCGTATCATTTGTGATCTCGTAAAAATTCGTAGTATCTACAATATGTAGTAGTAAAGTAGTTAGTGTTTAGAATGTAATCCCCAAATGCCCAAATTAAAACTGTAAATAATGTTACAGTTCTTACTTATGATTCCTTCAGTCAACCCTTCATCAAGCTGCAGTATCAGCTCGAAGCTGAAAACATGTAGTAGTGTTAAGAGTATAGGGAAGTAGATTTTTTTTGATCAAAAATGAAATGTGTGTGTTCTCTAAAAAAGGGTTTTATTGGCATTATGTCATTTTAAGTTGTCTCCTATATAAAATCCTGTTGGATTTTCTATTTTTAAGTTAAGAGAGTATTATAGCTGTTATGGTCAAGGAAATTGCAACGCAATCTGAATTTAAAAGTCAGTCTGGTTCAACTCTAATATTTCTCCGTTAACGCATCTGACAATGACCCGCGTTGAAATAGGTCAGACATCATAGACAGAAAAAAGCGATGTAGTCAGAATGAAAAACGAACGTATCTTGATGCTTATCTTGATGCTATTCTACTGTGCTCGCCAATAACATCGTAGATGTGAAACTCTGATAAATGAATCGTAACACATTCAATATTTGGTAGTTCTACTATCTAGCCCCTATGACACATTATAAAGAATTAGATCTTTGGGAAATGTACATTTTTGTTCTGGCTGTGTATATGCTACAATCTAAATACATAGAATGTAGGTAATAAATTTGCAGCTGTGGCATTATAATTCTAGTATAACATTACAAGTATGTTGGTGTTGCTATATGGAAGATGGTAAGAAGAGCGGGTCCAATGCACAATATGTGTAATACATACTAATACATACAATCACATACTTGCACACTAAGTAATAAATTACGAACTTCGTGGATGTGCAGTTCCATATATTCGTGTGACTTTTAAACTTGCTTCCCAGTCGTGCACATAAGGATCTTATAAATGGCTTGATATCAGTCGCACTCAACCAGAGCAATTTATTCCAAGAGGCACTTCATGTAATAATCTGTACAAGTCCTGTACTGGCTATACTGGAACTGTAATCGATCTGGTGGTGGGGCATATGGGCCTTGCCTTTTTCTACACACGCTCTTGTCCAGTTTCATACAATCTTTCGTGTCTAATATACTAATATCCTCGATGTAACCGTACCTGCATTTTCAATTGTTTGGATACATAGAAATGATATCGGGATACTTATGATTATGAATCATCACATCGACGTAATAAGGAAACCTGTTAATAAATCTGACATTCGAAATGTTTTCGGTACATTTCCATCATTTAACTTTAAGGTAACCACAAGCAGAAATTCCAGGTCTGGTTATCATTATCCATAATAATTCAGTTAAAAAATACCACAAAACTGATGTTTTTTAAAAGATAAATTGGATCTGGTAGACCATTAGTCCTGGTGTTAGTTAGATGGTGACTAATAACAGCATTAACGCTGCGGGATACATTCATTAGGCAAACTGACAAAATGCTTATGTAGAATTGAAACTTATTGTTGTGAGTTTTGAGAAATGCGCCGTTATTATTTTGTTTGAGACGCTTTTTCTCATATGAATCCCGTAAAGACTTTGATCCCCCACTAAGCCAGCACATCATGACGCTATGCAATGTAGCTGCTTCCCAATGGTACTCTGATATATTGATGCCTACAATCTAAGATAACATATTTGAAATGGAGATTTGCGATTATCTAGAGGAATCGATTCTTAGATTTAGATAATAGTCACTTTCTCATAGAAAATAAGAGATTTTGAATATGCACTCGTTGTTGATTTACTAAAGATCATTCCCTCTAACTTGTAGGCTTTACTTTTTAGATTGTCTTGGCTATAAATATTTGGTTTCATGGGAAAAGAGTCGTTATCTTTGTATAAAGTATAAAGTTAACTACTTGAAGCGGCTTTAGAATAAGTCGCTTTACTATTGGCTTTAGATTCAAATTACAAACGTGACATGTAAGTAAGTGTTGATGGTACAAAGACATAAAACATATAAACGACTGTGCTGGGTTCTCTTGTTATCTTTTTTGTTTGTACTATAACAATGGCGATAGTAAAGCCATGTGAATGTGCTATCTGATATTAATCATTGATATACCTACGCATATTTATTTTAAATCACATGTCCATTATAATTTCGCAAGCTTGCTTGGTGTAACAGTTATTTATGTAACTTTTGTTGACGTATTCAGTATGATAAATAAATAAGGCAGCGTAATGGAAAATTTTGGAGTAATGTTACCGCTATGACGATTCAAGTTGTATGCTGCTAATGCTAACTACTTTGAGGTACTTGACTGAACCATTTTTTTCAGCAGCATGAAACAAGAGATGTGAATTTATTTAGCTAATGGTTTCTCGCGGTGCATTGTTTATAATGCTGGTTTCATCTCCAGAAATTACACAGCTGACCTAATAAATCTGACAGGGGAGTTGTTATTTTGTTTTTTAGCTTTCACTGGAAAATATTTGTTTGTTGACCGGAGAAAGGCAGGCGAGGGAGCCAAGAGTAAAGAAAAGGATAAGGAGATTTAATATATTATTATATCTAGCTCAGTAGCTATATCCTACCTTCTCGTATATATGTACTCTGTCAATACACCTACTTACCTTTCACATTTTCTTCCACTGTCACTTGCAGTGGAAGACAAGCAGAAACTTAATGTCACAGCCAAATGTCACTTTGTTTCGCTTTATTTCTGTGTAAGTGAATAGTCACGGTGAGATGTTTGAAAGTTACATGACAATGACACCACTGCTATGAGATGTTCATTGAAATCACTAAGCGCTAAAAGGATTTTCTTGGACTCCTTTTTATGTCAACTCTCTGCTTGTAATCTGTCTACACTATAATGTTTCTTCATTATTATTCTCTCTCTGCATTATTCTGACAGTAAGCGAATACAAAAGTAACAAACGTAAGGTTCTCTAACTATGACGCAGTGGTGGCTGTTGTTGTAAGATGTTTAAATAGGACTCTATATCCTAGCCCCAAGACATTATGTAATATCATTACACTAAATTCTTTTACTATTCCTTCGGGGGTTAATTTACTTTGTTCTGAAAAACCTCAGCACAATAGTTTTCTTTATGAAATTGGCATTATTACAACTTTCATCTTGTATTGCTATGTTATCTCGGTATAACCTTGTGTTACCCAAGAAAATAGCTGGAGCTCTACAAAAACTATCAACTATTTACATCAACGATAAATACCAAGGGTACCTACGTATATGAACAAGTCTCGTCCAGCTCCAATTGCAAAGTTGAGAAAGCAAATTCAAAACCATTCTCAATGCAATTCGTATTGGGTAGACGAGATTTTTTAAATTTCTTACATAATATTATTGCCATTTGGTTGGAGGTTAAGGTAGACGTTAGGTTAGACTTTGGATCGTGACATGAGCCCTAAAATGTAAACGTTATACTTGCGTTTAGAATTTATGGATTTATGTACCGATGAAGTGATAAATATAGTTGATGAATTGCAGAATGCAAGCTTTTTGGGTACGGATACATCAATTATCAGATCCAATTAAAAGTGATTCTCTTACCTCTATGCTTCATTCATAAATGAAGGTATTGGGTTAAGTGTAACTGGCGATTTAATCGTGGAATATACGATATGTTACAAACATTAATTGTACTACTGACGATTTTGAATTAAAATGACAAAGTTATACGTATACTCTCCATTATGTTATCTACTGTGATTAATGAATGAAACAGCGACATTTCTACTGCCATTCGTTATTGCCTTTCCTGTAATTATTTTGTTTATGTAAACGAATGATACAAGGAAAATAATTGTCGTTGATTGAAATCTGAAGTTGATTGCCATGTACAAGCGGCAACTGTCAAAGTGTCAGCGACATAAAGAATTCCACGCGTATTCCTTGACTTTCCATCCTGACTTATGAAAACGGGGAGCATGTTTCACCCAGTTTATTTGTAGGTACACTCAGTCGATAATAATTGTTCGATAGTTTCCTCAATTATTTTCTGCCTGAAATCGCAACTGCTTCATTGTCCATAATAACGGTGATTCACCATTGTGTTCGTTTTCCATAACATTGGCAGTTGCATGCACTCCTTGAAATTGTTTTGATGTACTGTAACTGATGTACCTATCTGATGTAAGACACTCCAGTTTGAATTTCGATATCAATACATGTCCGCTATCTTCCCTTTCCCTTTATCATCGGAAAAGGATACAATGTGCACATTAATTGTATTTAAATGTACATTATGCATCATGCCCAATTACCTTTTTTCCTTAACCTTTGCATGATTAAGTACAATGTGAATCCTTTTTATTAATACTTCATTTGCGCAATCACTATATAAGTGCACAATACTAACTACTAGTGCTTTTGGGTTTGATAATGCATTTTTTAAATTTTTAAATACCTGCGGCCTGCGAGTTGCTAATGCTTTTGCAAAATGATCATATCTGTACTTTGTGATACAGAAAATTGTCAATAATGTGAAGAGTAAATGGCTAACGTGTTTCAGCTAAGTGCAAGTGATTGCTTTTAAATCCTGTAAGAGACAACGTTTGGTTGGTAGTAATGATCATCAGTATTCCCAGAACTACTTAATGATGATTGGCTGATGAGGGTGGATACAATATCACTAATGAGTGTAATGAGTAATGATCGCAAATTAAGATACGTTCGCTTATGATTATACCTATTGAAATCAACACTTGTATTTCATAAGGCATGACGACATATTAATTGAATCTGCATCCACAAATTCTTGAATTTCGTAGATACTTGTGTACCATGTAGCTGAACCTGTCGTTGTTTACAATGAAAAATGTGGATAATCCGTTCCACATCCTGAGGAAATCTAATAAAAATACTATATTTTAGTATGCTAGCAATCTGTCAGTTTTGACCGTTATGTATTTATGGGCGTTAAATGTCCTAGTTCTTAATGTATGAAAGGGAGGTAAAAATTTGGCTACGTTTGCCACGCCACGAGAAAATTGAGAAAAATGAGGCTGACTCGACGATATGGATACCCTGGCGTGACATATAGTTTTACAGTAAAATGTAATCTACTTTGTCATAGACAATCCAATGTAAGTATATAGGGTAGTTCCCATTGTTTAGAACAAAAACGTATTACCGCATGCCATGCATACATATGTATTTAGGTAAAAGCATAATTGAGAGCTGAGTAGAACACACCTATTCTAGACAGCAAATTGAAATCAAGATGCGATTGTAAATAACATATATCTTAACTGTAGAAAAACATGAATTATACATTACTAACATTACGTTTACAATGAGACGGACCCTTGAGAGTTGGAGTACTACAATGTCTGACGCAGTGGTTCATTGCATTTGTTGTGTCATTTCGTCCTCTGATAAAATGGTGTTCTCGTGCTATGTTACATCCTAATCTGTCACATTGTATATAGTAGGCAGCTGTTATTTTTGTAAGTGCCCATTTAAAGTTTACATTAAAACATTTTTATTTCGCAGTCTCGTAAATAGTTGCTACCTATAAAAGATGGCTTATTTGGTAGTTTGGTTCCATGGCCCACACTTCTGTATTATAAACGTGAAATTGGATGCTAAAACGGCTTATAAAACGACAATTAACAGTGGACAATTCAACTTTTTAATAGCAGACTGTATGTGCAGTATTTATTACAGTTCGTGCAGAATTAGCTAGCAGGGTGAATGAACGTTTTCGCAGTTTTTGAGCCTAACGGTCCAACATACTTGATAGCTAAGATAGTTAATTGAAGAATGCTAACTACCTCGTAATGCAAGCAAAATATAGTAACATGCATACCGAAATCGGATTATTTTTAATGACTTTTTATGATGAAAGAACATAATATACGAAGGAGACATAATAATGGTTGTGAAAGCATTGTGGGAAAGTGAAATAGCGTCAAATGATACGGTGGATGCAAGCGCATGAATTATATTCTCATCAATCATCTCTATCTGCCTTATCGTGGGTAATCACCTACAAAATATTTTTAATGCAGAACCTGAGCGAAGCAATTCAGTGCAGGCAGTCTCATATATTCTAAGCTCTCTTCGTTCTTAGAGTCCTAAGAGCTCTAAGTTCTCTTTATTACTTAGCAGTAAACAGTACGTTGGAAAAAAGGCATTTTAGTAGTGTTTCACATAAACTAAATACAACTATCAATCCACATGGTATGCTACTGCTACCCGGGTAGTTTTACACATCCGAATAGCAGTTAAAGAAAGAAATACTTGCGTCCAGATAGAGATATCCTACATAATAGATTTTCCTATTATATAAAGGAGGTACTTTCAGACAGATAAACTATAGACTATTCTATTCTATTCTTTCTTATTTCAGTAGTAGTGTAACTTTTAAGTCTTTCCGCTCAGCCTTCGCTTCTCTTCTCAAAACCCCTTCACAATAAAGAAAATGTTGAGTTCAGGATTTGAAAAGTCTTTTGGAGAAGAGGCCTTATCTTTCTTCCGCTCGTTTAGTGACATAAAATTTTATATGGGCTCTTTTAAATTGAGTATGAGTTGTCGAAAGCTTTTTTACAGAACGATGAGT
>JABASI010005509.1:0-12201 GCA_019776505.1 Tomocerus nigrus
CTATGCCTAAATGATTCCATATTATTATGTTTATCAACGTGTCTCAAAGTTGATAATTATTGTAATTGCTGATCAATGACCATTCAAGAATGATTTTTTTCTTTGTTGGCCACGGTTTCTTTTCTATACAGCGGGATTCATTCAATTGGTGTTATTAGCCGCACTTCAATAGTGATTTAAAAGGCAGTGATGACCATGTTTATAATATTCTGTAGGACATCATTTTCCACGAAGAGAAGACTGTAGTAACTTGATGCAAATTGATAGCTAATCAAAGATATTGCAATTTCGAAGATTTCATGCAATGGTAGAATCAAGACGAATCATTTTCATCATATTACTTCTGATCACAATAATAATATGCGAAATTCCAGAATACGGTTGTAATTCTTCTGAAGATTCCGGTGCTATTAGCTCTAGAGACGCTGATAATGCAAAAGAGAAAACAAAAGTACGGAGTCGCCGCTCTACTATTTCGAATTATGAAGAAGTTTCAGGACTAAGTTTTCACGATAATGAAGAAAAAAAGAGAATCTACCTTGGAAAAGACGGGGTTTGGAATGCGTTGGAAGGTATTAGCGATGTGGTGATAGTTCTCTATGGAAAGTTCGATATAAACAAGAAATGGCAAATGCGACTTACAAATATTCATTCTTGTGAAGATGGGGACGTAAAATTCCCGTCTAAATCACTAACTCTACATTCTTCAGGGATCATGGCTTATGCTACTATAGAAATTCCAGGATTTACGGACCCCGACAACAGCAAATATCAAGTTTGTATTGCTCCATTCGATGACAACAATCGTAACTTAATTTGGCATTTGCAAGAAAGTGACAAGAAGCCATGGCTTTTAATTCAAGTCTACGGTGGACATTTACCAGTTTGGTTGAATATACTGTCAATATTCATTCTCCTGGCGCTTTCAGGTCTATTTTCTGGACTTAATTTAGGGTTGATGTCTCTGAACAAAACAGACTTAAAGATAATCGTCAATACAGGCACTGTCCAGGAAAAGAAGTTTGCTACGTCAATAACTCCTGTGAGGAATCACGGAAACTTTCTTTTGTGTGTTTTGCTGTTCAGTAATGTTCTTGTTAATTGTCTTTTGACGATTTTAATGGATGACTTAATGACTGGAATTCTCGCTGTTGTACTTTCGACATTAGGAATTGTTGTAGTGGGAGAAATTATACCTCAGGCTGTGTGTTCACGATTTGGATTAGCTGTGGGGGCAAAAACCATAGGAATTACAAAGTTTTTTATGTTCATGACATTTCCTTTGGCTTATCCCTTGTCCAAGATACTTGACGCTACTTTAGGGGAAGAAATTGGTAGTGTTTATACTAGAGATAGATTGAAGGAACTTCTCAAAGTTACCAAAGACTACCACGGACTTGGCAATGAAGAAGTTGGTATTATTTCTGGCACTTTGGAATTGCAACAGAAAACGGTGAAAGATATTATGACGAAACTAGATGATGTTTACATGATTTCTTTGGATTCTGTCATGGACTTTGATACAATGGCTGAAATCACTGAGCATGGCTTTTCCCGCATCCCTGTTTTCGAAAAAGAAAGGAGTAACACAGTAGCACTACTCAATGTTAAGCAGTTAACTTTACTGGATCCTTCAGAAAATATACCATTGCACACGGTTATTGATTATTATCACATTCCATTGTTTTTTGTCTTTGAAAATACCCGACTGGACTACATGTTCCGAGCATTTAGAGAAGGTAGCCATAAATTGTACACGAAAAACAACATGTATTTTAGGATTTTATTGATAGTAATCACCCGACTAAATTAACATAATATGAAATCCTTTCATCGGAGTTTTAATTTACATGGAATTTTTTCAAAGGGAACCGGGGTCATTTGGCTTTCGTGCAGAAAGTAAACGAAGATGGGCCTCGTGAACCATACTGTGAGACAATAGGGATTGTGACAATGGAAGATGTTCTCGAAGAGCTTTTACAAGCAGAAATTATGGATGAAAGTGATATAGGAAAATTAGAAGCGCGTCTAAGAAACGCAAATCCTCCCAGATACATCGGAGCTCACGGACATCACAATCCTAAAGCTCCGGTTTTCATTCCACAAACTCTTACACTTGCTACAGTTCAGTTTTTGAACACATCCGTGGAACCATTCAAATCAGAATTTATTTCCGTTCCAATTTTAGATAGAATTGTCAGATCCACTGTTTGTCTGATCAAAGTCCCTCAGTACTCAGTTCACTCCTCTAATAAACCAGCTGAATATCTGTACGAATTAGGAAAACCAACTGAAAATTTTATTTTAATTTTGGAAGGACGAGTCAAGGTTGAAGTTGGCGTTGATCGTTTGACTTACGAAGGGGGTCCTTTTACAGCTTTTGGAGTACAGTTCCTCATGGAAGATAAGCCTGAAAATAACGACCCAAAACAGTACATTGCTGATTTTGGGAGTAAACCATGTAAAACTTTCATCCCTGATTACAGCGTTAAAGTTTTGACTGATATTCATTACATGAAACTTAAATATGCAACGTATCGAGCTGCAAGATTTGCAACAGACTTAGAAAAGATCTATCAAGATCCAAAGAAGGCTGCTGCTAATAGCACTTGGGAAGAAGATATTGAAAGAGTTTTAGAGCAAGCTCTGGAGAGCACAGCATTAACATAAACCATTTCTGGCTTCATAATCATTTTTCTTCCTAAATTCTTAATTCTCTCTCTATATGTAAATTATTCATTCAGCAAAATTAAACGTTACACCAAATCGACAATTTTTATTGCTGGATATTTGAAACTGTGATATTAATTATAACAAAGTTATTTTTCATGTTGTAAATGACAAGTGTATCAGCTTATGTATAGGTAGGTATTATCTGTCTGTATATTAATTGTATTTGGTATAATTTTGTGTAGATGTTCTGAAAATAATATTATTAGAAAGTAGCAAATGACAGTGAGACGGTTCTGTGTAAAATTAAAGAAAAGCATTGGATGTGTTTAAATGTAGTATTTACCAGTAAAAGAGTTTCAACTAAAATCGTCGTCGTTAATGTTACTTTCCATGTGCTACTTCTACTTAGATTCATTTTCCAGCATTAACACCGAAAGTTTTCACCTGAGTAGTAGAACACGTATTATATCTTTTATCTTTGAAAGTTTTGATGGTGCTAGAATTAGAATATGAGAAGGAAAATTGGGATGAAATGATTGTCGACAGTCCCTGTATTCTGTATTTCACCACACTTGGAAAAATAATATTATTTTCAACCCCACAAAGCATGACCATGGTATGGCTTTTACTTTCCTAAAAAATGGAAACTTCATAAGAAGCTGTTACCCTACATTATTATACATACACGTCCCACGCCTGTATAAGGATACAGCAGGTTGACACTACTCTGCGACTAGCCAGTTACTATATTTACTAAAAATTATTGTCATTATTAAAATAACAACAAATTCACAACGCACATACATAGCCTTTCCTATTGTCTACAATGGAAAAGAAAGACAGTCTGCCTGTAGCATAGGCTTTAAAAAAAGTTCATAAACAACATTCCTACTTGTCGCTTAATCGAATACATTTTTAACTATAATAGGTAATAGACATAGGTAGGCGGGTAGGCGTAGGCATAATAAATCACAAGTTTTAGGGTAGATAGTATAATACCAATATAATTATACCTAGCTATGAAAATTTCTATTTTCGTGCTCACTCTCCTTTTGCTGTCGACAAATCATAAAGATATTGGTTTCAACTTACAGCTGATGTCAACTGTTTCTGCCTTCAGTGTAAGTTTTGTAGCCATAATTAAGCATTTACATATTTAGCCGCACTTACGTCATTACGTCACACAAAATGCCCCACCCATATTATGTTTAAAGGAATTCAAATGTTTTATTGTCATAAGCGATCAAAATACTTCTAACTACTTGGGATAATTACTCCAGGTCGTATACGAGAAATGTGGGGAAAGTCGATTTTGTTTCGGTGTAGACCCTTCGAATAACGCTTGCATAGATACAGGAAACTGTATTATGGTAGGTTCAATTCTGGTCCAGAATACTTCAAATGTAGCGAATTTGAGAATAGAAGGAACTTTGAAAGACTCAGAGGCTTGGATTGGTCTTGGATTTTCCGACGATACAATAATGGTAACGAATTAACTGACTAAAAATGAAATGCATAAAAATAAAAATTCTTTCTTTTCAATGAAGGAAATAATTTATTAGAAATGTTTAATGTTTATTACAAGTTCTTGCATAAAATTCATATTCATATCTACACTACCATCTAATTCACTACTTTGAACTTTAACGTAGTTATTTTAGAGTCTCAAAATAATCATTTCAGGGGAAAGACTTAGTTGTAGCCTGTGTAAGGAATAAAGATAGCTCAGGACAGCCAGTAACTCATAGTTCCTTTTTTTGGAATCCAGACGGTGCTGCAACTAGTGATTACATTGTGAGTGACAGAGACTTTCCAATGATTTTTTTGCATCATTGAACGATATTATAACCCCATTAATCGTTCAAATCTACTAGAATCCAACTACTGAGACAAACGGAGCAACCATCACCCTTAAGGAATACTCAAGTACAAATGGAAAATTCTACTGTGAAGTCGAAACCAGTACCAAAATTAAATACAAAAGCACTGATTTTGATTTGGTCTCGAAAAAGTATCACGTTCTGTTAGCAATGGGAGGACCACCATCGTCTAGCAGTTAATATAATGACAATTAAAACTTTAGCTTTATATTTACTACAACAATACTACAATAGAACTCTATAACTTTCACCATGTACAGTATAATATATGTCAAGGTTTCCGAACTAAATAGGATACCAAAATTGTTTTCGCACCTTTTCCTTTCGGTCGCTTTCACCTAAAGTAAAAGTGAAAGTGAAGTGAAAGGTTAAGCTGCCAAAGTTGCGAAAACAAATCGACATTATATTTTAGGCGGAAAAATTACTAAATGTAATTTATATACATGGTGAAAGTGATATTAAGAAAGGTCTGGACTGTGTCACAGTGTCATCCTGTATAAATTAGTGAAGAATGATTATTGTAGCTAAACTCAGTGGTCATACCCCTCTAAATCGTTGGGCAATGCTGAGAAAGTCATCACTGCTAGAATCCAAGAATTTTCATGTAAGTATATTCCCCGGATTCGAATTGATTGAATAAAGGTAAACACCAATATTTTTATATTTTTGAAATATATGACAGGAATCTGATAACATGCATCATTTTCTGGACAAAGCTCATGGAGTAATGATGAGCATTAGTTTTATGTTTTTCATGAGCATTGGCTCCTTTGTGGCTCGTTTCTACAAGCAAACACTTATCAAAGTGCAAATTCGAGGACGGAAATTCTGGTTCCTTGTACGAAAAAACCCTTATTAGACTAGTTATTAATACGATTATTAAAAAAGTACATTTTTAGGCTTATCGATGACTTACGACTATTAAAATTCCTTTTGATTTGCAATTTTCAAGGTACATATGGGTTGCATGTACAGTGCACTAGTCACATCGCTTACAGCGCTAACATTAGTCATGATTTCAAGATATAAGCAAAAAAAGACGATTTTCCCAGGATATGGATCCATCATGAATCACGCCTATGTCGGTTTTACGGTCCTGTTCTTGATGCTGATTCAGTCCACTTTGATTTGGTGGAATCCACCCTTTCGAAAAACCATAACCCTTTTACATAGTTATTTTGGAATCCTGTCATTTTGGATGGGATGTAAGTGTAAAACCTTTTCATATAATAATCATAAAAAATTCTCAAAATAATTTGGATCATAATTTGACTTGATAGTTTTTGTCAAACTCTTGTTATCTTCTGAACATTTTCCTCCTGTTACTTCAATACAATTTTATTTTGTTTATTGGTGAAACTTTTGTCTTTGTCTTTAAGGGTATTGTATCACCTTTTCGAACGCAGACACACTTCAGGGACCTATGGTCATCTTCAAGTATGGAATTGCATGGATTTGTATTTACATCCTCTTTTTTATTGGAATGACATTGCTTCAACTTTGGGATGATAGTGTGGAACGTGATGATGCGATAATGGAAGATCCCTGTAGAGCGCTAAAGATTCCCATGAAAATTATTTCTTTAGGAGAAGATCCAGTAAATGAAACTCCATTCACTTCACCAAAATTTTCATTTTTTACAAAATGTGTGTTTTTAAACCATTCATGACTATCCTTTCTTACTCCCCAACAGAACAAACTCCTGAGAATAATTATTTTAATAATTTTTGTGCTCATCATGTCATCACTGGTAGTATTTTCCTGTATCAATGTAGGAATGTCCAGATTCTATTCCTAAGTAAAAGACATTCGAAGGTGGAATCCTTCATTTCTCGGCAAAGTTGAAAGTAATACAATTGACAAAATCTGATGCCAAAAACTCAGGTTTTCAGTTCTTAATTAAATTAAAATGAAGCTAAACTAAAAAATCTCACACGAAAATAGAAACATGGATCATTTTTTGTGAAGACACCCTGTCGATGAGATTTTACCTGCGTAATATTTTCATTCTAACAATTCAACCCATACAAATATGTCCAAAGTCCTTCTGCATGATAAAGACTTTGACTTTGATATTTGGGATGCAACACAAAATGTATACCTAGTATCAAATATTATGTACATATAAAAATCTGAATAATATGCGAATGACTAACAGATTTGTGGAATAGAAAATAAAACGCGATGAATTGGAATAATAATGAATATTTCGAACGAGAAGTGTGTTTTCGAGTTGATAATCTTTTGTAAAATAAATGGGCGAGAGAGGTGAGTATTAGTACTTACTTTTTGCCTTTATTAAATATGAAAAGGCAGAAATTATTATATATTCAGGTAAATTCAGTTCTGTCATATAAATCAAAACAATGTTCTCTTTCAAATACATAAACGTAGACAACAACATACCCTACCAGGTAACAGTAACATTATTTTGTCCTGGTTTTGGTACGAATGAATTAGCTATAATAATATTATATTATAATATATTTATTGTATAATAATGGTTAATTAGTCATTTTACATTGTAGATATTACGCTATAGAATATTATAGACTATAGGCCTCTTTGTTACTCCCCTTGAACAATAGCAATCAATACATATTATTATTATAACTTATTAGATTCATGAATAGTACAGTACAGCTAGCTATATGATGAAGTCTCTACAGTCGTCGACGTGATGGCATTCTAAATAAATGCAAATGCCCTTGTACATGAGGTGGTTTAGCTAATCTTAAACACGTAATCACTATTCTACTACATTATTTATTAGTATACCTTTGCTAATTGGTAGGTAATTGTAGTAGTTCATTAATAATTTCTACTTGAATTGACAAACGACAAACAGTAGCCACGAATCTTTCAGTTTCTCTTTAGCACACGGAATAACAATTAATACATCGATTCGCTCATTATCTTGGCTTCTGTTCTGTCTCATTTGCTCCTCTGACGTTAACCAATATATAATTTTAAATCCTACTCCACGAAGTATCAGCAACGTGTGTTACAATTTATCTTTTTCATTTTATCGTCACTTCAAAGTAGTAGATAGTTGCATAAGCCATGGCCAGCAGGAAAAGCGCGTCAGGTTTTCTCATCTTCCTCTTCGATAATCGTTGGATTCTCTCGCTCGGTCTGTTCCATTTCCGATGCAACATTACAGGATTCTTCAGTTTCGGTGAATTGGTCCGCGGCAGGATCCGAAGCAGCTGCTGCTGTCGCTGCAGCAAGCTCTTTTTCCTCCTGTTCTTTCCGTATGACTTCTTTTATATCTTCCACGCTCACTTCCTTCAGCTCCGGTCTCATTACCAAGTACTGTAGACAGACAGCCCATGAAAAACAATGTGAAATAAACCAAATGTTATCATTAATCATTATTACGCAAAGGCTAATACTAAATAACTTAACCCATCCATAATGTCATGCTGCCTAGAAAAGGGCTGTCCTCTTAATTGCTTTTGCAATTTTGAGCTCTCCCACAAATGCTACACTCTATATAAAATTTTGGCACGCCAGACTTTATTGCCTGTGCCAAACGTTCAGACATGATGGAGCATAACATTGTTCTATGCATCTATCCATTACATTACACACTACTGAACAGCACAAAAAAAAATTCAAATGACTAAGTCTAAAATAAACACAAAATAATTACCTGTAGAATATCTGAAAGACTTATAACGCCAACCACTCGGTCTCCTTCATCAACAACGACCAACCGGTGCACTTCAGCTTTCACTATTTTTTCCATGATAACAAATAAAGTTTCATCTAATGTGCACTTGTGAACCCCCTCGAACCATTCGTTCCGATGTTCATTTGCCTATGAAAAAAATATCGATAAATTATAATTTCATGTGTATTTCAAAAATAAAAATGTACAATCTGCAACGCGAGTGCAGAACTTTCTCATAAGAAATCCCAACACGCACTTTTATCATTTTTATTGCCACACTAACCTGCTTGAGCGTAATGTCTAGATTATTATAAGTCTTCTCAGCAGCCAGGTTGATCACATCAAACCTAGCATAAATATCCAGCAGTCTATTTTCAGCATCCACTATGGGCAGAGCGGAGACTCGTCTATCGAGAAATTTTTGGAGTGCTTGAATAATTGGCGTTTCTTCCCTCGCTGTCTCTACGTTATCAAAAGTCCCTATGCGAACCTCCCGAAGACGAGTGTTTAAGAAAGACGGTCTAGGAATCTCATGAATCTAAATAATATTTCAGTCAAACAATTAGCAAAGGAGATGGATAAATTAATAGCCGTATTTTTCAACATAATTTATGTAATTTCGAAGCTTATATACTACAAAGGGAAAGGTAAGAGAATAATAATTAGTTGATATTTGTACTTTTACTGTACTGATGCAGAAAACTACAATAATTGAGCTAAAATGTGCTTACATATAGGAAGAGGAATTTCAGTATCCTCTTATGAGTAAGGATGTGAAGAACATTTCCCGTATGCTTATCAATCACTGGCAGTCGATGTATTCTGTTATTAACCAATGAGCAAATGGCATCGTACAGTGATGCATCAGGGTCAATAAATATTAAAGGCTGTTTATCTTGCAGAAACCGTCTCCTCCATGTTTCCACTCGATGTTCTTCTAACTCGGACATTCGTCCTGTAAAAATTAAACCAAATTATACGTTAAAAACCTTCAAGCCTCTTTCAAAACAACAAAACCAGATTTCAGGAGATCTTTTGATGTACCCATATAGTATAGAGAATGTCAACTTACCAGCAGAATCATGATACATTGCATGTAGAACCCGTATAAAATCAGTAATTGTGAGCATCCCCACAAATTGCCCTTCTGTACTATCCCAGAGCGGAGCTGCACGAACGCCTGTTGAAAAACATCACATTTAGAACTCATGGATTAAATATCCTGTTGATTTCGGTGTTCACTCTATAAAAAACTATAATATTCAATACCCTTAAAAGGTAAATTCAAATCCCTGCTGAATGAAATTACTTTACTGGTATAATTACTATACACCTCTATGAATAGATATTCTCACTTCTCAGCGCCAGAAAATCAAATATTGAAACAAAAATAGGTAGAAATAGATGAATGATAAAGTAGTACCAACGAAGTCTCATCAGCTATAATTGCAGCTAATCTATTTAATTATTAGTGATATTATTATACATTTGGTTTGAATTTAAATTGCAATTAAGTAATATATATTAATATATTACTATTCAAGTCAAAATAATTTTACTATAATATTATAACAATATTTTTAGGCCCATCCCCATCTCTTAGGTCAATGCATGGTCAATGTTTAAGAAAAACAACTAATTATTATAGCTACATGAAACAACAATTTAGTTCATTATAGTTAAAATTATTGAAAATTGCAGTAAGTTTATTAGAGTTTAGCATGTTATCTGTATTTGCGTGATCAGTTGAGTTACTTCATTTGCAGTTTTGCAGCGTAGGAAAAATGTATTGAAGTAGGCAATAACAATTATTGTAAAGGTAATTAGAATCAGAATATTGAACTCACCATTATAGACGAGTGCAAAGAACGCTTTCTTAACCAAAAGCTGCGTGTCAAAGACGACCAACTTGGCAGAGGTGGGTATGAGGTCGTAGCACTTATGGAACTTGAAGAACTTGACTAAAATCTCATTCTCCTCCTCCTCTGAAAAGTCCACAAGAAAAGAATTCCATTTCCAATTACGAAATATTCTGCATTCCCCGTTACTCAAAACAGTTCGGGTCACTGTAAATACTCTTCTGGAACTCTGATAAGAATGCATCTATAAACGTTATTCCCTTTTCCAGCCCTTTTAAGTAAATTACTTCCAAAAGTACCTAGCTATTTACTTTTACTCCCTTTTTCCTCTGCATTTTATTTTCTCTATGTGAATTTGATTTTTTGGCACTTGAGAGGGACTGTTCACAATCTAATTTATTTTAAGCACTATTGTCAAGTAAAAGTGGTTGTAGGAGAAATAATTTTAGTCATAGACTCAATCCCTCAGTTTCACAACTGAATCGATGCATGATGAGTTGAAAGAGAGGCTCGAATCTCGAAAGAAACGTAGATGTAAAGTAAACACAGTTAACCATCCATACTATATAAGTCCTTGGTTAGTTAGTTAGGTTATATTATTATAGCCAGTACTACCTATGTCTGTGTGTGTTTACAATTTATAAATTGCTAACCTAAGAAGGAGCATCACTCTACATACATATGAAAGGTATTTGTGTTACGTGTTATGTTTAATCTTACTCAACAACTTTTATAAACACTTATTATTGATCTTACGTGATGGCTATACCTAGCCCCTACTCCTTTCTTCATCCACACATAACATTATCTTTTTTTGTAAATAAACCTTGTTTATCTCATGAACATAACTTTTATCTATTGATCTTTGGAAAAACTTTCTTTAAAACACTCACAATGGTTAAAAAAGCATAAGTTAATTATTTCTCTGCACACTTTAAAAATTAAATACAACCCTACACATTCAAGGACAATACTATTATATAGAGATAAACAAGGTGACTTATTATATAATTTTCAATGGTAATGTTTTCCGTTGTTTCATCTCGTGTGTGTAATGTAAACACCCTGCTCACACTCAACCGTATGTCATCAATTTCTTTTCCCTGCTGTTAGGAAGGTGAAAGGTGATCCTGGTCTATCAGATTGTATGGAGTGGAAGAAATGAAACAGAAATCGTAGGATAATGTTCACACACAGACACGTACATAGTGAAAAATTTTCTAAATGCAAAAGGAAAAGTGCACGTGTGCTTTCTTATCACATTAATATAAATACTTTATACAGATGAATTCCTGAGTCGAATAAAACTCTGATGACCATTAGAGTCTCCTAACCTAATATACTAATGAAAGTTCCTCCGGCACAAAATCTATTGAGCAAAAGAAGAATACCCGTTGTTCTCTTATACTCAACTATCTCTTCCAGCTGCCTGTGACGAGTGACACTGAAATGAGTGTCTTCTATTGCATGTAGCTGGAAAATAAACCCACAATAGTGCAAAAGTATTGTGCTATATTATGCTTTTATATCGCGGAAACTAGATCCTACTAGTAGCAAGTAGTATAAAACTAGGACGGACGTGCTACAGAACAAGTGTAACACAAAACTTGCTGTCCAAACTGAACTATATTATTCTAGACATAGTCAGTCAGACCTTAGAAAAGTCAGAGCTCGTTAGGCATCCTCCTCAATAGAGAAGACTGTTCTTTCGGTAGCCACAGTCTCTCCGCTCACAGTTCTGTCCTAACCTAACCGGAATGAAAATATCGGGCAAGGTGATGCACAAAATACACGGGAAAGTGAAAACAGGCATCCTTGTACCAATCGATAATCCTACTTCCGAAGAATGCCAGTTAACAGCTAAATTTCACTGCAAATACAGCACAACTGCCTAGAAACTCTGTACTAGATACAGGAAAAGCGGGCAGACACAATCTAATACACCACCACCAACAGGAACTTCCCAGCCCACTTCCAGTTTTACCTTTTATTTCCCTACTTCCAATGGGTAGGCCACTAAAAAATTACGATTGTAATCCTTTTCATTTAAAATGAACAAAATTCTTTTGATCTTTAGCCCATAAACAAACTAATTCTTAACCTGCAGGTAATT
>JABASI010005510.1:0-12200 GCA_019776505.1 Tomocerus nigrus
CAGCTTACACCTATCTTTGTCATTACGAAATTTTATTGTAATGAAAATTTATATTGTATGCTACTATTGCTACTACCATTATTCAAGTGTGGACATTGAAAATATTTAGACATTTGCAGTGGAACCATTTTTAGCGCAGAATTTTTGCATTCCAGGAATTAATAATCTTCCGAGTTGCACTTCATCAATCTGATCAATACTGCTGTTTAAAGTTCTGCTGAAAAGTAAGTTACTGTCAGTATTGCCATTATTCATGTGCAATTTTTTAAGCTGTCAGATACAATATGATAATTAAATAACGTGCATGAAACTGGTGATTTGATTCCTATAAGCTGTGGTTGAATTCGATCTATACTAATCTTCTATATGAAGTTAATAGATTCTATAAAGAGCAAAGGAAATATAGTATCTAAATAGGTAGGTATATGAAATGCATTTTCCTTTCATGCATTTTCAATTTGTTTGCTCAGTTGTGTTGAAGTGGAATAGACGAGTTGTAGAGTGGATGTAATTTTTCTACAGCAGAGAGTATAATATATGGAATAAGTAGGTATAGGTAGTTGTATTTTTTTGAGGAATCTATGAAGTTTGGCATAGCCCTGTTCTGTTGGGTTTTGTTGTGACTGATCTTTGGCCTGGCGCCTCACCATACAAACAAACCAAGTGGAAAAATAGTCGAAAATGGGAAAGGGAAGAGTAAATATGAACAATGAACAAACACAAGACAATCTGTCTGAAAAGAAAGGAAAGGTCGACAGAATACAAATTCAATGCATACATATATCTCAATGAACAACAGTACAAATACACAATACATATGCTATAAATAATACATTTACAGATCGAAATAAATGTGTTCGAAAGTATAATCATATTATGAGCCACAAAGGCAGAGAAAGAGAAAGTAGGGAGCTGTAGATGGCAAATGCCAACAAACAACTGAGCTCCCTCTCTATCTTTCAATATTTGCAATGTAAATGTAAATGCAAATATAAATCCCTTGCCTGTGGACAGGAGCAGACATAGCAATTTCGCCATGAAGGCAAAACTTTTCCGTGTCACAACATTACAGCTACAATAGACTATCGATTAAATACATTATTTCCATTGCAGTATTCCTCATACTCATGACAGAATCATATCGTCTCTCCAAAAGCTACATATTCTTTATGAATCTACGTCATAGACTATTCTTCCGCAGAAATATGCATAAAATTAAAGGTGCTAGCACATTTCTTGGCTAATAAACAACCTAAAGTTATTTTCCTTGCCTATTTTCCAAATGATTAACCGAGAAGTAAGAATTAATCTGGATTTTCAACTAGTTATATAAGCACTTAGACACAATATTCAATATTTAACTAGTAAAAAGCGGATGAATTTATGTTTGTGAGTGTTTGAAACAGATTTTTGGCATAAAGAACATATTTCAGCTCCAACTTTATTTTGTTCGAATGTAGCACAGGAAATAGAGGGTAAAAATAAAGTTTACTGGTCCAAGTTAGTTTATATGAATACGGGGAAGTGAAATGTAGCTCTCTGCTTGCACTAGTTACCACATAACATCAGAGCAGCAGCAGTTTGATGCAGGTCAGCATATAATATCTCTTTTATATGTTTCACAATGTTTGCTATTGTAGGATTTCTTGTATTCATTTCGCTAATACTTCTACATTTCCTTTTCTATAGAAAGCAAGAGGAAGAAAATTTATTAGAACGTAGTTTAGTAGGCTGTAGGTAGTTTGTAACTTTCATTCTACAGTTTCCCTGCCTGCCTGCCTCTCTCTGTCTGTCTCGCTCCCTCTTTCTCACTTATTCTTCTGTTGTACTTAAGTAAAGGAGTAGCCACATTGGCTCGCTTCGTTGAGTTTGCACAAACTACGCCACAACTACTTACATTTAGCATTACAATAGAAATTACTTGTAGATGTTCTACGAGCTGTTAGTGCCAGCTTAAAAGACTCTCTCTCTCTTTAAAAGCTCAAGCAGCTGTAGGCAACTCTCGGCGCCTTTCTAACGACTACTTATGACATACATGTCTCTCTGTATCCTCCATTTCTCAGCAAAACGATGAAACTCTTCAACTTACCAATTGCTTTTCTATTTACTCTCTAATTTACTTATACAACTTTCCTTTTTACACCATTACATATTATCTTTCTCTCACATTTCCCTCAAAAATACTGGCAGGGGCTAAAACAAACTACCCACATAACTTATCCGCACTTGGAACAAAGTCCAAACAAATATCTGCAAAATGACAATAGTTTACCTATCAATGCTACATTTAACACACTTTATTTGATTCTATTGCTAGTAATAAAATATTATATCCGTTCTAGTTTTTCTAACCAATACATTAAATTTCCATTCATAATTCTTACCAGGTACGATTTTTTTCATTTTTTCGCGAATGTTAAAACTGTCTAACTAAAAAGTCTAGAAATCTTTGTGTACGTCACGGGAGTTTAAATTATGATTATTGACCATTTGGCATCCATTTGTTTACATTCCTAAATTCTTTAAGTATGTATTAAGAGATTCTACTTTATTAGATCCTCATTTGATACACAGTGACAATTTCCATCTTATTTGACAAAGGAAAAGACTGTTTGTGTTTGTTCAGGTACTGCATTATCTGTAAAAGTTGAGAATTACAATTCCATGTCTGATTTGACTCGTTATGAGTTGTAACTTTGTAAGTTGGTTAACAAAGAGGCAGATCTTTGAACCATTTGTTATGAGATGAAAAGTGATAATCTATTCCATGCTAGGTTGATAGGAGAGAGAAAAGTTGCTAAAAAGTTAATCCGGAATAGAATGACTATTTGTTGAGGAAAGGTGACTGAACTACTATGTGCTACTGATGGTTTGGGAAGCGTACTTATCTTATGAATGCTATCTTAGAATGTAAATGCAGAGAGCCAATAGATATGCATGGGATAGCAGAGAACATCGCTTTAACGATAATGTAGGTCTGCAGTAGTATTTGCAGTTTAAATAAAAGATAAGATACGGCATAATGTAGGCAACAATCTTCGTATTGGAAGGGAAAGTCAGATAGGTAGTTATAAAAACATTACCTTAGCTTGGGTTATTATGATAATAATATACCTAGGTGCTAGGTTAGCGTATTATTGTTGAGAGAAGGAAAAAGCCAATAATAGTGTCTCTCTCTCCAGTTAGATCAGAGTGAAAGTGAAGTGAAGCTGAAGTGAAGTCAGAGCAAGGGAAGAGGCAAAAGATTTCCGATATACTTACTTACTACAGAGTTAGCTCAGTGATGGAGAAAGCATCCAGTCAACTTTCCTTTCCACTGACATTGTAAGTAGTTAAAAGTTCTTTCCCAGAATTGCCCTTTCTTCCACACTGCACAGCACAACATCAGAAACTAAACGAATGATTTCTATTTATCTTGGAGTCTAGTCGATCGTACCATTTTCCATCTATCCTCTTCTTCCTCCCTGTCACGTAATTCGTCTTTCATAGAAGGACCATTTTCGAAAAATAAAAATGTTCATGAAAACCAACAATATTTTCAGAAAAACAAAAAACTTTCAATAGAAAAACAAAAAGGTTTCTTGGAAAATAAATAAATAGCTGTATAAAAAACAAAATCATTCCAAAAATTGTTTTGTAAACAACAAAACCAATTACTAAAAATTTATGGTGAAAAACAAAAAAGATTTAAAGACAAATATGCAGATGAGCAGTGGCTTTGTAGTATTGTAGTGCCCTTTCAGTAATAATAATAATAATATCACCGATTTTGGAAAATGAGTTGGCATCGACAGTATAATAATGAAATATTCCATGGATGCGAGAACAATTAAAAATATAATTTCCGCTATTTATCATCAGATTTTAATAAAAAGCTTTTTTAAATGTTTTCCTGGAGACCTTTCAGAGGTTGGATCTTTTAGGACGTTCTTGAAAGACCAATTTACATTGAACCATGATGGTCGATCATAGTCTCCTGGTGGCAAAAGACTAAGATCGGAAAACTAACATTTGTGTGTGGAATAGACAAGAGATCGACATACTTTTAGACGTTGAATTTTAAGATGCTTTGACTAGAGTTTCCTCTTTATGTTTTACGCCTGACTTATCCAACCTTAGAATCACTTACCTTTACTTATGTACACTGACTTTACAGATAGGATTATAAGTTCCAGTTTGCGGAAAATAGATGCGCTTACGCCACTTTCTATTCCTCATCCTTCTCAGTAAGTACGTAGTACTTTTATATTTATATACGCAAAGAAAAGAGAGAGAGAGAGAGAGAAAGTCACCCGGCTAACGGATTTTGCCAAAATATTCTGCACTCTACTTAGATAACGCTTTCTCTAAGCCCAAGAAGGAGTAGACAATGCATCTTCCCTATCTGTAGCAAACTATCTTTTATCTGTATCATGTATCAATGTAGGAAAGGTTCCTATATATATTCCACAACTGTCTTATACATTTGAACTATTTTTCTTTTCTAACTTTTCCTTAGCAGCTAAATGCATGACAACTTCCTTCGACAGTTAGACAGTCAGACAGACAGTTTCCAACTTGAATTATGCAAAACCATTTCCAAGAACAGAACTGTAAAGGGACACTTGTGAAAGTAGGTAAACCGAATGACAGGAAATTACATATATACTACTAGTACCTTCCTCCTGGTAATATAAATTCTTTGGTCTACCCGAACAACCATTCATCCTAGAATTTATTCAAAATATTATTATGATATTTTATCTATTTATCTATGTTGATCTTTGTAAATCAAAATATAGTCGGACATATTCTAGTATAGTTTAGTAGTAATTTATATTCTCCTTTCTCTTATGCAGTAGACAAGAGAGTCAAGATTTATTATGTTTATGGGAGGCTCGAAAATCACAACAAAGATAACCACCAATCATTTCCGGAAATATGGCAATTTAAAATGATATCTGTGACATAGGATTGAAATGTTGTGAAATTGCGCAACATGAATCTGCATTGCAGAGTGAAAAGTGGAATGCAGACATGGACAAGTTCACTTGACTTCAAGTAATCATTACATATTATTCCCTGGCTCCTAGTTCAACTTAATATTCTCCCCAAACAGTGTTTGCTCTGGCCATGACAAAAAAACAGAGTCGTTTGGAAGGCCAAAAAGAGAACATGAGTTGAGTCCACTCGACTATGACTGTATAGGAGGTGGAAGGAAAAGCTAGTCAACTTTAAGTAAGTAAAAGGAAGGGTTGGCAACCCATGGGAAGCCAAAGCCAAGTATATAACTACTTCAGCTAAAACCACAAGGCAATGTTTTCCATGGGCATTTATTCCTCACTCTCTCTCTCTCTCTTTCGCATCTCGCCTATTGCACTGACTGTGTGACTTAGAGACTCAAAGCCATTCTATCCCCACAACTCGCCCTTTTACACTTTCTATTAGTAGCCTGAGTGTGTGGTGACTACATCACGCATAAAATTCACGCCTAGCTATATAAAACCCACACATGTACAATGTACATAGGAAGCAACCACTACTACCACCTACCTAGTAGCTCTAGCTAAATTCTTCTTCCCTCCTACACCACTAACTAAGGAACAACACTTAAGATATATAGAGGAGACGGGAAGAAAGCCAAAACCATCTGAATTTTGTTAAAGAGGCGAGCTTGTTCACATTTACTGCATGAATGAATCCAAGAATTACAAGGCGGAATCCTAATGACAACAAATTCACCATCTTCTGTACAGTAAATACATTCTACATACATCCGAGGATTGCATGCATTTAATTTAATGATAATTGACATTCCAATTTAAAAATAATTATCCTTCACATTATTCTCTTCTTAACTTTTTGTAAACAATAATATCAAAACATTCGTTATATCGCCATTGGCGAAAGTGAATGGATGCCTGTAATCACTCCGTATTCTTTGATATTAATTATGTTTATCATTGTATTTTATCATTCTGGTTTATATACCTATCCTAATATCTTGCGGTTCTAGCTCATTAACTGGAGGGTGGGGCGAGGGGACAGAGCTGGCACTTTAGCCACCATGAGTGGCCAATTTTCAAAATTTGGGGGTATGTGGAGACGACGGATTACATTGCAAAATTGTATTTTTTATTTCATGTTTAAAATACAAATACCTAACACCCCAGATTCATCTTCATCTACTAATTATTTCAATAGGGAAAATAATTTGCTATTTCACAAAATATTTACGGCTTTTTATTTCTCAATTTCACCTAGATAACAATATTTTGAATTAGTGATAGTAAGTAGTAAGTAGTATAGTGTATTTTGAAATAGTGATCACTGATCAGTAGTGATACTATTTAGTATTATTATTATTCAATTAACATTTTCATTTTAAAATTATATCTTCGGTTCCATAAAAATATTCCATTGCAATCACTTAAAATGTAACTGTACATTATGCAGATGTAAATGAAGAAACCATAGAGTTAGAAAAGACACATACACATCTTCTCCAAACTCTTTGGAAGAAACTGCGATCCGAATGTACATTTTGGAGGGTGGAAAGTTCATCTACGGGATCCTTGCGTGCTACATGAGTTTTTTAACCTCTCTTTTTGATGAAGGAGGAGAAATAATATTATGCAATGTATACACATTTATGTTTCTTTTTATGACGCATAGGCTCTCTGGTTGCTATACTGAGTATGACTACTCATTTGCGCTGTTGGAAGGAAATTCCTCATATAGGAGATTTTTATTGGCAGCTTTTCCCACAGCAGCAGAATTTTTGCTCAAGTTATCTTTTGTACGCAGTATGCAATAAGAAGAGTGTATTAGAGACAGAAAAAGACATTAAATTATTTCACCAATTATGATAAGTGTTGATATTTTATGGGAAGGTATTAATCGTCAGCATTTTCTCAATTGGCACAAATATACATAAGTAGCATAAAGAGAGTGACAGTGAGAGTGTAATAAAATTCATGGTGGATTTATTTCGTAAAAGATGATAGATTGTTTTAGAGAGTATAGAAAGAGGGATGGAGGAGGGATAGATGCTAGTAGTATTTAGTAGGATTGCATGAGGAGTAGGGATGAACTGGGATTTGAAGTCAAGTAATGTCCAGCTCACCAGTCCATGATGTAAATTGAAGGGGAAAGGGAAGATGAAAGAGTTGAAGCGTACGTAGTAAGTAAAGTAAGGGAAAAACGTAAAAGCAAGTCTTATGAAGAACTAAAGAGGAAGAAGCACAGCAAAGAGCAATCTTCCTTTCGTCTCTCGTCTCGCCATTTATTTGAGTCAGCAAAGTATAGAGAGAGAGAAAGTTTAGCAGATACAATAGCCAGATAGAATGAAAAAGGTTTTCTCTCCACTACTTTCCCTTAGATATAGATCCTGTTCTTCTAGAAAATTTCTAATGGTGTGTTTCTTCAGGTCGAGTAACATGCCGGGGAAAAGAAGGAGACAAGTCACGGCAGCAGACCAGAACCAGAAGATTTCAGATAGAGAAAGTAAGTAGATATATTTGTATATAGGGAGAAAGCATTGCTATTAAGGAAAGGGAAGAAGAACAAGAGAAAGCAGAGGGCAAATAAAGCTACGCAATAATAGTGTACAGAAAATGGATGTACATGGAGAAAGTGAGGGCGAGAGAGAGAAAGTGCCAGGCAGAACGCTAACTAAACACAAGAGCAATGTCTGTGGATGTCTGGGAACGCCATTCCAGCATTTCTTCCAGGCTGAGTGTATTCGTCGTGATCCTAGTCCTCTCCTTAGCTGTCCTACGTCGTCTCATCTCATTTGCCCTCTCTCACTCCTCCAAACTCTTCCGCACAACTGGAAAACGTATACAAATAACAGGACGAGACAAGACACAGCAAACTTTCACGACTAAAAGAAACAGGACAACTTTCCTAAACAATCCCTGCGACACAACAACCAAGGGCTGCTCAACCAGACTCTCTTTACTTTCTCTCTCTCTCTCTCTCTCTCTCTACACATCTTTCCCTATCTTCTGAATATAATGCTCCTTTTTGACTCTAATGTAATACAGAGAGACAGATTATGGCATTATAGTAGTGCGGTCTAACACTACCATATACCTGGCACTCTTCCTTCTACTACCCATAATCTTCTATCTTTCCTCCTATTTAGACTATCTCAAGACTCCTATCTAGCATACAACTCACAAGACAGGCATACAAATCGATGTGGGAAAAGGTGAGTCCTGACTACATGGCGCAAAGAAGAATATCACGGACTTGTCATCTCAAACTTAAGCTAACTTATAGCATATATACCTACCTATTATCGTGCCATGTACCTACTATACAATCTTAAAGTATCACATTCTACTACTATAGTTTTATATTATATCTATGTAAAGAGACGAGACCACAGTGCAGCGACCCGACTAAAACCCGAAAAATCTACCAAAATAAAACTAAAAGAAACTAAAGAGACAGAGTTGGCAGGAAAAGGAAAGTATCTCAAAACGCGTCATACAAATGCAACCCTTAGGAATACACTTGCAAGAACAAAAGTCGGAAATTTAACCTTAGACCTCAACTCGATCTTTCCCCTTCTCTCCAAAACCATTCTACTAGCAAACTATCTATTTCCAAGAGCTACGCAGATTATAAAACAGAATTCCAAAGTGAAAGCTATAGCCACTATCTATCTACTTTATAAATCCACTCTGATATCTATCCCAATATTTTCCCCACGTCGATCACAACATTACTGACTGCCTAGTACACTTCACCCTAAAGAACATGTGGATTGGCAGACACAAGATATGCTAACCTTTTCAGACAAACCATCCTCCCAGAGTGATCTTTCACCATTTCTCAATGCAATCACAACTTCGCTCTCATGCTACCTCCTCATTTACACTTTTTATTATACGTATAATAATATCGCCAAGTTTTCTCTTCACTTTCATAACTTCTCATCTTTACAGAATTTTTTCAATATTTTTTCATTTTACGAACTGCATCGCGAATAGTGGCAATATTACTGACGCAATGAAACAAAACAAAACCTATGTTGTAACAGAAAGCGGGTCAAATAATTATATGAAATGTTCCTTTTCTAATCAGTCCCCTCCTTAAGTATCCGTTGTAATCTATTGTAGTGTTTTTCATTTATTTAGTTTTCGTTATTAATTCTACTTATGTAATGTAAAAATGTAACGTTAGAGTGAAAGTGTAGGTGAAACGGCACTGACGATCTAACTACCTCGATGGAATTCGTCAATTAAATATTAAATAAATAAATAAACAAAATAATATGCAATATCCAACATGAGTTCCATTCAATTTCTATTTATAAATTCCTTTAAATAACATTTCGTAGATAATGATGCCGAAATGCGACGATTCCATTTAGTAATAAAACAAGTACGAACTGAAACTAAAATTCGTAAAATGCTAAAAAATTAAGACAGCATTTCATAGTTATGAATAAAGTTTATTTTTCAAAGTCTGACAAAGCTCAAGACATATTTTGAGATTAAAAATGCGATTGCTTTAGTGTAGAGTGTAGTGTAGCTTAGCTTAGCATCTGATCCCCAATAATAAAGAGACACACGTAGGGAAATAACTGTACACACAAGAGTTGCTTACTGCTGCGTCACAAGAATCTTTTTAACGATCTCCGTTATGAAAGCAGAGCGTATTAGTTTTACTTGCAAAGTGAACCCATGCTACTAAGAAATATAAATACTTTTCTTTTGTACTGGTTTAGAAAGGAGAGAAAGAAGGACATCACATTCAAGCATTTTGTGAAAAGTTTACTTTATGCATATATGCTCACGTACTTACTTACAAGTCACACGGCTGCAGTTACAACTCTGTATCTGTATACAAGAGATATGTATAAGTCATCTTATGTTGTGAGACTAACGTTTCATAGTATTCCTTTTAAAAGGACTCTTCTCTAACCATACGAAAGTTGATATACATGTACTATAAAGTAGATTAGTATATATGTATTATAATATATTGCTGCTGCTCTATTATTATAGAATGTTATAAAATAAACATAAACCTCTTTGGAATATTTGTCTCAACAGCATGAGAAATATATAAAACGTATGTAGACTTCGCGCACCAATGGCTCCACTAGCCCTTCCTTTGATGAAATCTTTAGTGAGCATTAGAGAAATTCCACTCTAGAGTTCTGCTTTCGACAAAAACTTCCATTGTGTCTGATGCAGGAAAAAAAGATCATCACTTACAAACTATTATTACATTGCACTACTTTTGAACAGTTAATACATTCCTAACACAAAATACTATACATAAGTAGCCATCCTCTTTTCTGCTACACTTTATTTGTGCATAACAGTTTAGCTTAATACATGCACAGCATAGACAGACATAGACACTCTAAAATAACTGCTAATATTATATAGTTTATGAAATCATTATATAGTGTGTGTATCTGTATTGATACTTTAGTTTAGTGTGACTGTAATAATGTTACTGTTAGATTTGTCAGAAATATTATTATTATTTTCTTCCTTAGAATAGTGTGCTACTTTTATAAAGAAGGAACTAAGAACTGTAAAAATGCAACGGATAAGATAAGCAAATATAATAAAATATGATAGCAAAACTCGTATCATTATTTACAGAGGAAAGGGTGTAGGCATGAACGAGTACTTTTCACGCTAGTTTCTTTCATGATCCCCTACAGCTCTAGTTCTGTCTAGTGTCTACTAGTTCAGAGCAGACAGACAAGAAAAAAAAATAAGCCAAACACTAAGCCGGAGCTCCTTATTTTAATAGACGTGTTTATGCTTCTGCAATATCACTCTCTCCGAGGAAAGCTCACACATTCTAATGCTCCAAGAGATGACGAGCTTCTCTCTTCACTAACTCTGACATGAATTTCCTTCAAGTTGATTTTAGACCTCAACTGTAAAAAGATTTCCCTTAGTCAAAATCTTCCAGACATATTATCTCTGCTTAGCACGACTAAGTTTCTGTGTTTACTTCCATCGAATATTTTATATTAGTATAAGCAATCAAATGGTTATATAAGCATATACTCTGTTTAATGCTTTAATATTTACATTTCTATCTGTTTAGTCACGCGCCTACATTTTACAAAGTTAGCAAAATGCAGCGTATAGATATACATGGTACTTCAAATATCAGTTGCTAATTTTTAATTTTCATGCTGGTGTACTTACATCTTGGATTAGATGCTTATATAAAATATTTGGCTACGAAAAGAGAAATGTCAATTACACGGTGAAAGTCATCTGGGAGCTGAATTTAGAAGGACCCTGTACAAATACCCATGTTGGTACTTAGCTTAACATGCACTTTATTAGTGTATGGCCTAAGTGGTGTGTCGTGATGAAATGGAGAGCGTGTAACTTTGTTCACCATGTGCGAATAAGAAGTAATGCCACACAGTCGACTGATGAGAGGAGTTTTAGAGTTCCTACAGAGTGAAAGCTTTAAATTAAATATTTTATTTTCATGCAGAATCAACCCTTCTCCACTTTCTCTCTCCATTACTTATTCATGTACATATGCGCACACAAACTCCGCACTTTCACAAATGGAGAAAGGAGCATATAGAGAACGCATCGTAGGACGCGGACACAAATCCAACGAATTAGTCTACATAATCAATGTACATTTACATTATCACTCATGAGCATCCATCCAGGTAAGTAAGCCCTTGCTACTTACATCTGTAATTGAGACTGACGACATCAAAAGAATTATATTGTCGAATTGAGTCTGACTGGCAACCTATAAATCATGCACATATTCCTAAGTAGAAATTCGGATATTATGTCCAATATTAATATTTATTCACCATGCTAGAGACATACATGATTCTCACATACCTACACACATGGCATTAAATAAATGAACTGAAATACTAAAATTCGTAATCATCTCAGGAAATCAACAAAAATCTAGAATGATAAATCACTTGGGATAGAAAATCGGGGTTACGTAATATTTAATGAGACGATGAAATATCTATAAAAAACTAAACTTATTTGATAAATTGATTAAGTCTGTATAACAAGTTGTGACTGCAACATTTTCGTCATTAGTGAGTTTATGCTTTCATTTTTGTGCCTAAGGATGGCATACTATGAATCCAAATCGAATTGCATTGAGGATTATACCTAAACCACTAACCACTTAACTCGGTGAGTGAAAGTCGACTTTCACTTTGCAATCCAATCCAT
>JABASI010005511.1:0-12196 GCA_019776505.1 Tomocerus nigrus
GTCAATTTTATTAAGAACATTTTGACCCAGTAATGCCATAGTTTCTTAATATTTACATACATTTCCCGAACAAAATAATCATAATTTTGTCCTGTTTAAAAAAAATTACTCCCACTGTCAAAGTTGACGGGCTCCAGCTAGTACAATAATAACTAACCGATTTAACAAAAAGTCTTGCAGATAATCATCTTTGCTAATATTTATAAATATTTTATTGTTGTAGTAAATAGGTAGATAATAATAGATGTGAGTTACATGCAATTACTCACATACAATCATACATACACAACTGATCAAAACCAGCAGCAGGCTTTTGCATAAAATATAATATTATACTTAGTACTAGATATCGATAGCTTAGTTGAAGTAGTATAGTAAAATCTACTCTACACTCTACTATTTACACAGTTGAACCATTTTATTATCTGTTCTTTGTTTTTAGCAGTAATTATAATTTGTACCTATACATACTACGTATAAGTAAGTAATCTTAACCTAAGTGATGTAATTTTGTTTCAGTTACTAATGTAGTAATGTATACTAGAATAGAAATATGAGAAGAGGGTAAAATGAGACATACATATCTGTAAATAAAATGTATATAAATGAAAAGTTAGGAAAGTACTGTCAGATGTAAGCCTATTGATAAGTTTTTGCGCAAATTGAACGTTTTAGCTTCTTCTGGTTGGTCAGTTTTTTTTGAAATGGCTATCCCAAAGGCTTTGAAAGCCAAACAAGGACTAAAGTGGGACTGAAACTGGAGTAAATAACGATACAGTAGGTACATAAAATTGTATAATATATTTATTTACAGTAGCAGAATTTCTTTATATCATTTTCCGTAACGCAATGACTTTGATTTCCGTACAAACTTATTCGACTGATTTCTCCAGAAACCACCCAGTTACTTCTTTTTCGTTTTTTAAATACCGTAGCCTCAAAGTTTCCATCTCCCGGTGTAGTGACAAAATTTATAATATATTTGGGCGAATTGCCCTTTTCTTCAAGTTTGATTTTGTCTTGAATTGCTTTGTAGGTTGATGTCATTCTTCGTGCAGATATGATAGTTTTGATTTTCAATAAAGCGCATTGAGGGAATTTGGAAATCTTTTTGTTAATGGTATTGGCTAGCGATGTACTAGTTGAATTAATTTCCCCACTATGTTCTAGTAACGAAACAGTTACCATTTCATGACAAACACAGTAGTGATCAAGTATTTCGGCTTGTTTGCAATCGCGGAATAATGGGATAGGTAAAAACAAACTAATACCTCTTGGACCTAATCCAGAAGAATTAAATCTAGGAACTTTCAGTGAAAGCATCAATTCGTTAGAACGAGTAGCAATTTTGCCATTGTCCAGATTTTCCAAATTGAGAAAATCTTTTAGAGTTTCATATAAGTCGAAAGGTGAGGTAAGTCTCTCACTATTTAATTTAAAATTGTGTAGAGCAATTTTATACTTTTCTGTAAACCATTTCGGAAAAACAGTATACAAGAGTGGCATTCTCTCTTCGATGATGCCTTGATAAGTATTCCTAATGCCTCCCCATCGTATTCCATGATCACTCGTAACGATAAGAATTGTGTTATCCAAATAATTGCCAGTTGAGAGCCACTGTAGTGTATTGAGTAGTAATTCATCCCCCATTTTAGGGTTATTGAGTTTATCGTGAGATATTACATTAGACCACCAGAGGCCAAAATAATTTTTATTCTTTCCACAAGTGTAAGCAACTTTTTTCAAGTAATCCAATATTATTTCAAATGCCAATCTTGGCCCGTAGCAAAGGTCAACATTCATGGAATGGTGACTTGCCATTGATTTCTCTAAAGCTGAAAATAATGGACGGATGTTATAATCTGTTGGGGATTTCCTGAAGCCCTTTAGCTTCCAATAATTGAAAGTTGACATTTTAGGTACATCCTCAGCATAAACTGTTCTGTATCCTGCAGCCGAAAAGTTTTTCCAGATAAATGGACAGTCATCGAAGTAATTCGTTTTTCCGTAGCAGTTTGATTTTGCTTCTTCTCCGCTTTGTCCCATGAGGGCCGGAAGTAAATTGGGAATGGTGTTATCTGTTAGATTTTACAATGAATCAATTATGTTAATTATCTGTACATTACATATGAAAACTACCCTTGAAAAGACAAGTGGACGATAGACTTTCATTTCATTTCCCAAGATGTGTCCTTCCATATTGCATTTAATTACATGTTCTGATAATATTATATTATATTGTATCATGGTTAATATTATATTATATGGGTTAATAAAATTATTATTACAATTACAACTCTGAAATAAGTAGTATTCATAGTAGACTACATACATACCACCAACTTTCGAGTAGCCATTCATTGATACAGCCGAAAGATTTTTCGCAATGAAGGAGTGCGCCTTTGGCATCGTCCGAATGAAGTTCATATGTGAAATACCATCCAGTCCTAATATCATTACATTAACTTTTCCCGCAGATTGAGATCTCAATGTAAGGTTAGCATTTGCGATTTTAATTCGTCCCTCGACTTCTGCTTTGGGATGAACAAAACCGAACATGTCGAATAGTTCTTCTTTATTGGAGGTTTTGTTGCGACAGAATATGGCAATAAAGTCGAAATTGACAGCGATCTTCGTTTTTTTCTTTTTTATACGAGTGCACTTGTCGTGTATTCTAAAAGAGAAGATAGCCGTAAAATGAACGAGGAAGGAGGAACTATAGTGCTATATAACCATAACTCATAACACTTGGTAAATATTTCCTTATGCTAACTGGAGAAGACAATTATTGGCCTTCCATTCTACAATACTTTCAAATGGCTACAACTTTGACTAATGTGAACGCGAATTTTTTATTTGAAAACAGAAAGTAGACAGATATCAAACAGAAAGTGTCAAGTTTGAAAGCGAAAAGTTTCATTTATGTAGTACTATATCCGTCTAAAGATTATTTTTCTTCTCAATGCTACATTTAAAAGTACTCATGATAGAAATCAAAGGTGTTGGAGAAAGTTGATTACTAGACACTTTGATGCTTATATAGTAAACTTCATGAAATGAAGCACCCGAGATTATAGGAAACTAAGTATCACCTGCAAAGAATTCATATTTCATATTGCCCAAAAATGTTAATTAAGTAGGTAGACTGTCGAAACCATAGATTAGTGCTCGTTGTACATATTTTATTATGAAGATTTTGTTAATTGTACAGTTTAGAATCACATATTATTATACATGATTCATTTCTGCTGTAGCATGAGCATGTATAATATGCAATGCATTAATCCACTATAAGATAAGTGTAAGTATGCATAAATAGATCTGCATTACATAGTAGACATGTAGATACGTAATTAACATATGAAAATAGTTTTAATACCTACCTGAATTTATCGTCTGTTTCACCTCTCGACAGATTTTTATAGCAACAATAGCTAATGTTATGCTCCCGGAGAGAACCATTGATAATTAAATGGGAATCAAAATCTGTATAAAATATTAGATTGTACTTTTCTGTACAGTCGTACTTTTCGGGACTTCCTGTAATATACTTGAGTATGCTTGGGTCATAAGGATTTAATCTGGGTATGTGGCAAGTTAATTTGCTTTGAGCCTCATATTTATGTTTCTCATTTTTAAGATTCAAGGGAATCTTTTTCTCCACAATATGATTTAATTTGGGCAATGATGTTGAGGATCCCGTGTGCATTATCTTGCTTGTGGAGGTGCTACTTTTGATACTGAAGTTATAAATCTTTTTTTGGGAGACATTAGTAGTGGAGACTGTTTTAGTGACTTCAGTGGTGCTCTTTAAAAAATTTTCATGGATAATATTGCTGTGATTGCTGCTTATGTCGGTTCTCTTCTGAGATCCATAAGAAGTTGGAACGATTTTACTACCTTTCGTAGTTGTTTTTAAAATGCTTTTCATAATATTGTTGTTCATCGCAGCAGTTGCAGTGGTGGGGTGTCTTGATGTTCCAGAATATATGCTTGTGGGATCTTCGGTTCTAATTAGCAGTTCTTCAGGGGAAGTAGTTATTGCGAACATATCGAACTCAAATCCTTCTGTACTGACTAATTCAGTTTTATTAATCGTTGTGTCGAAATTTAGAACAACTGATTGTTCAGTGACAGGCGAAACAATTTCTAATGATGAGGAGGAGGTGGTGGTGGTGGTAATCAAAGCTATTAATTCACTTGATGCCTTTTCGGTACTAAAATCGGTATCACCAATATACATTATATCAATTGTACTACTTTCTGTGGTATCTATTTCAGCACTTGCTATTTGGGTATTTATTTTGCCATCCTCAGTCTTCGATTTAAAATGTCTAATTTCATTTCTTAAATAATGAATCTCTTCGTTTAAGTTTAGAATTGAAAACACAACGTAACCAGCAGTTGGAATTAAGATAATCATGAGAAAAAGCTTGTGTTCTTTAGTTAGTAAATTCTTTCGCTTACGATATAACGGCTTGGTATTTCGAAAGGGTTTATTTGTTCTTGAAACACGAGTGGAATACATGATATCTGACAAAACGGGGTAGCACCTAAATGAAATATTTCCTGCTTTCTATAATGGATGTTTTTATCATTGCATCAAAATTAAGCATAAAGAGATTTTTGCATATCAGCAATGTGTCTAACTATCAACTGTAATTTCAACACAAACGAAAGTTATTTATCCTTGATTGGGTGAATGAATTGTGTAAATCTAGTTTTATTGCATTTATTATCATTGCATTGTCCTTTTCCGCAATCCCTATTGCAATGAGTAGTAAAATGCAACGGTGATGATTTCTCAATGCTAATTACAGCTTCAAACAATTAATTATTGAATTCTAAAAGTACATGCCTTTAATTTCTCAAAATTCATTTCTACACCTTCACTAGCGGCTATCGGTGGTATCGGTGGTAGACAAAATTTTTTTATGCACACACACGTAAACAATTTAAATATCAGTAAATCTCCAATAGCCTAATGTTTTCTTGTTATTTACAGCATAAACTCTTCTATGAACGGCTATAATATTTATTGTTTTCAAATACAGGAGCAAGTACAACAAATTACAGATTTATGTTTTTGTAAAGTGACTAGAGTAAAATGCAGTGTTGGTTTGCATGTAGCAGGGTCCAGTCAAAACCTGGGATAAGTATAGAAAGGGGTTAGGATGCAAGGTTTGGGCAAGAAAAGGCTTGGCCTGCTAACTAAACTAGCAATAAAGAAAAGAGAAGTGAGGAGAACAAGTAATTAAAGTTTAACTGGTAACTCCGGCTTAATTTCTCTCATGTTCCCTTTAGGACGCACTATTTTCAAACGATAAAGTCCGCAACGGGAAAGAGGAAAATGAATGAAATAAAAGGAAATGAATGTTCAATGGTTTTAGCTCAACTCAACATCTCCATTAATGTTCAAATTTATATGTGCTAATGAATAAATATGTGTCTCTCGGCTGTTTCGTACAGACTGCTGCAATCCAGCAGTTATAGCATAATAATATTATTGCAATATCTACTGTGTCTATAATGTGGCCTGGTCCACTTGGCTTTAGTTGGCTTACTAGGATTAGATCAGAGTCAGAAGAGCACTAAAATCCTTAGTACCTTTTCCCTCAGACAGGATCTGCCTAAATACTTATGTCCGCTATACATAACAGTAATCTGTAGTCTCTCTCTATCTCTTCCCTATTTATGAATCTATTAAGCACATCTTTAGTGCTCCCTTCATCTACGAAATGCCGTCGAAGGAAATGCTAGCTATAGATCTATATAGAGGGAGAGTACGGGACGGGAGCGGGCGATGGGGACTCAAAATGAGAGTGAATGATTTAATTAGTGATTAATTTAGCTTCGTAGCAGAGCTTTAATTAGATGTGCAGTGAAATAACGAACCGTTGTGGTTTCACGACTTACAGGCGCAGCAACTATTTTATTTTATCTACACTAACATATGACATAGCAGATACACTCTTCTGCCTGCCAAACCTAAATATGAATACACAGAGACTTTGCCGAATGTCGAAAGGCACATAACGGAGCTAAGGCCTAGCCCCGTTATGTTATACGTGAGAGTGTTCTTCTGCGTAGAGTGCCTACAATAAAAGCAGATAGGGGGATAGCACGAACTACGATTGAGCAGATCCTGAGCTCAAGCAAGTGTAAAGACACAAAATGAAATTAACAGAACAGAAACAAAACTCTCCTCCACAACTTGGGATAGGTATTCTGGGAACAGTCAGTTTTATCGGCACTCTTTGAGCCAAAACACATAGTACTAACCATACCAAAAGATTCTCAGCAAATGCAAATGTAGATCTGTATAAATAGAATTATCCTTTTAATGTTTTCTGTATTAACTACTCATAATTGTTTGCCCCTCTCATTTTATCATATCCGCCAGATGTCCAAACTAGTACATGGCTGGCTAAACCAACTTTCTCCCAATCCTAGTCATAAACACATAAAATGGAGCATTCCACAAAAGCTACCTTTAAATAAACATTATCGAAAATAGTACAATTCGAATGAAAACAGCAAAACTGAAACTTTTAATTTTTTTTCACTGAAATTTTTAAAATTCCATTTTCATATCATAACCTAAGACGAAAATGAATCCAAAACGGACGTGGCAAAGAGAAGCATATATTTTTTGTGCGTAGTGTCAATTAAATTTTCATTTTATGAACATTATTTACTTTGTTTTCTTTCCATTGTTCACTAAGAATACAATACACTTGCGCGTTCTTTTAATCTCCTTACAACCGCATTATGTATCTAATGAAAATTATATATTCATATATAAGTGGAATAATATTGTTAAAAAAGTGTTGTACCGCAAAGTTATATTTTTATTGTATGCATTGTTCATTGTATACCTACTTCTTCACATTTTTGAATTGATGAGAACTTCAGGCATATTCAATATGTTACCTGTATACTATACAAAACAGGCTACCAAACATCAATTCACAAAAGAGGATTTAAAAAAACTTTTCCAAGTTAAAAAAGAAACAATAAAATTTCCTAGGTTTAAAGGTAGGTACTTTTGAAAATTGATCAGATGAGGAAGTTATAATTGGTATCAGGTTGGATGGGGCGTGCTTGTTTTTGGTGATCGTTAAAAGCGGCTTAAAGAAAGCGGTGTACGCATAGTAAAACTTTAGTATGTAGCGTAATGAATGCAATTAGACATTTATCCTTTGGTGAAAGAGAGCAATTTGTAGCTGAGGGATTTAGATTCAATTACATTCATTGCTCACAGCAGAGCCCGTTGAGCTAGTGGCCGTATTTACATTACATTTACGTTATGTTATGTTACTTAATGTAATTTACTGTGTATTTTGGCTTTCGTTGAATTTGGCTTGTGCAGCCTCATTAAATTTCACGCTAAATAATGTCTTAATTTACGCTCAGCTCTTGACTTGTCTTCTTTACCCCATGCAGAGCGAATTTAAGGGAGACAATGAAACAATCATATCAACTCTAACAGTAATAGTTGGAACACAAAGTCTAACCTCACTTACATCTCCACTCGCTTTCCCGTGACTGCTCATAAGTAAGTACCTACATATCCAGCACAACAATATAATGTTATAGCTTCAGAAATTATCCACTTCCTTTCTCCACTTTCATCTAATTTACATCTATAGAGACACAAACTTCTTTCACTTCCAAAATGTCTAGTTTAGAGTTCCAGCTAAAATAAACACTCGCTCTACTTGGGCCTCCACTTCTATCCTATAAGGAAACACTAAATGCAATGAAACAGTTGAGTTCACAATAAAATGTTTCGGAAATGAAGACAAGTGGCTCCACATTCTCCTCCTCTTCCCATAAAAATTGAAACGATTCTATGAATTTTATTTTATAAACTGTGGGAGTCCCATCCTACTTCATTCCACGAATCGGATATGTAAATGTTACCAGAAACAAAATTGAAACACATCACATAACCATAAACTTATTATTTAATACTAAACCACACTTCTACAAACTAACTCTCTCTCTCTCTTCTTTTATCTTTTAATACTAACATAGAGTTTTCAGAACGTTATTTGTTTCTAATCTCTTGCATATATTTCTCATAATTAATATGTTCTTACCAAAGCAAAAGTTAAGGAAATACCAGTGAGGTCTGAAGTAGATTTAGATATTTAAGATATTACACACCTTTACACAAGTGTCAAATTATAAAATTGTAGTTTTCATTTTGTAATTGAGTCTGAGATTGGAATAAATGGAATATTAATATGCAATATTATGTACTAGGGATCAGTATGTGTTAATTAACCAAGTACCGCTACAGGATTTGTATTATAGTAGGCTTTTGTCGTCAGGCATATAGGGTATTCTTTGCATGCAGATGAAAAATTTCAGTGGGTAGAGCTGAGTATACTTAGTTAGGACTAACATGGTGTAAATGCTGGCACTAATATAATTTTAACAGAAAGGAAGTCACAAATGCAATAGTAGGACACATAAACCGCAGGATAGAAAAAATCCACTTTGGCCAAATCCGTACAACTTTGTTTATAATGAGATTTGGAAGATGAGTTGGTGTTATATTGCAGTATAAAAATCGTACTATGTACATAGTTAGTGTAGAAATTCAATTGATGGTAGGCCAGAAAATGCATAGATAGTTAGAGGCTCGCTCTTGTGTTAGATAATGTGTTGTGAATAAAATGGGCGTAGGATATTGCATTATCTTATCTAGTGCTGTTACTACTGTTGACTATATGAATGAAGAATGAGCTAGGCAAAGACCAACATTAGGCCACAATAGATAGAAGAACAGTAGGACTTTCTTTTCCTTCCTACTTGCTTGGGTACTTTTATAGTTTCACATATCCCACTCGTGTGCTCTCCTCCATTTCCTCCGTGTTCTCTTCTTCACCAAAAGAAAGTTGAAGGCGAAAGAAAAAGGGAGAGAGAGGAATGATGTGCGAAATCGCGTCAATTTGAACTCAGTTAAGAAGGAATTATGGGAGCCATTAAAAGTGGTCTTCTTTCTTCTCCTCTTCTATTAATACGAAACCAAGCCAAGTCAACTCGACGAGGGCAGAGTCATTTAGCCACAAAAACGAAATACAATAATTTCATTCCTATCTCACTAATTTTTTTCTCCTTTTTTATCTACACTTCCCTAATTCTGCATTCTATAAATATGACTATCCACATCCACATCCACCCCGCGCTATACTTGCTACACATAAACAACCACACAACATGTAAGTAAACTACAATGGTACACACACATGCCCTTATAACATTGCAACATATTGCTCCAGCATTCCTTTATACATTTCCAACCATAGCAGTTGAAAGATGCAGCCATTGTACATACATTGTACTCAGTGGTACATAAACTTTTCACTAACAACATTCTAGGCAAGTAGAATTTTAGTAAGTCAAGTGGGAAAATGAGGAGGGAAGGCCAACTTTAGCCCCTAATTTGTTATTTGTCGTCTACTATCTCTACACAAAGAAATGTTAACCATAAATCTCTTTATTATATTACTGCACATTCTAAATCAGTAACGTAAGTAATGTTTGGTCTTAGAAACTTTGCTGAGTTTATTATATTATTACTTAGGTACGCGTTGTCCTCTTATCCAATTTAAGAATTCATCTTGTATGCGACACAATGCGTAATTAAAAATTCGACTTCAGTTTACCGTGCCATCGGAGTAATTAACATATTATTATCATGAGACTGATGTTAACTGGCGGTAAGTGGGTAAGTGTTTCAACCGAACGCAACACGGTGTTACATTTCAGTGATTGATAATTTTCCTAATTTACATGGAAAATGTTTTTCGAACCATATACCTACAGATTTGTCACTGTTGGGTATTCCTGGGTAATTACTATTTAGGTAGGTATTTATTGTATGGCATCATGATTTCAGTGTGTGTACCATGTGTAGTTAAATTGATGATATTTCGAAAAAGTATCAGTTTTCTTACTCAGTGTTAGCATATACAGATTATGTACTCTAATGGATTGTCTTTGCGGTTATTTTGATGTAGTACGATGCGTAAATCTAAATCCAGTAGATAGAAAATTGGTTGATTTCTTTCTCTTCACTTTCCTTTCTTTTCTCCGTTGGATTTCTTAAGGTTTTGATGGATTTGGAAAGAAGAGGATACATAGTTGGTGTCTTCTGTTCAAGATAAGTGTGGTTCTAGTCAAGTCACTACAAGTGCTCCACGTAGGTACATTAGATAATACTATTGTGTGTATTTGGATAGTCGGAATGGATTTCCTGTCCCGTTTCTGCCACACAATCCATCAGATAGTTTAGCCCATTACTTAGGAACTTTGTCCTCTCTGTCGCATCACTTATTCTCTACGACGAATCTATAGCACTAAGTGAATCTCTCCTTAGAGATCTCTATTCATCCATCTTTTTATATGTACACACATACGTTTCCCTCTCTATCCAAGGAATTACTCTCTTCTATCTATTATACTAATAATATATGTAGATATGCACTCCGCTCTCTGACTGACTTGACACTGATCATTCTCTTGTTACCATAAGTAAAAGTAAAGTACTTAACTTACATAGAAAAGAGGTTTATCTCTATAGCTAATTCAATTTCCAAACTATCTCTCTCTACTACAATTGTATTTATATTTTTCACTATTTTATGGCTTTCCTCCTCCAGCAATCATCTATCTATAAGTTAACAATCTAACATACTTCTACTGATACATACTTGGATTTTCCCAATGTAATAATACCTTTTAAGTGAAAGGTTTCTTGTAGATTTGTAGGTACATATGTAATAACATTAGCAGGAGAGCATCAGATATGCAAGAACTGCCGTGCTATTCTATTTGTATGTAAGAGCATGTCTGTCTACTCAACTCGAGTCTCAAGCCCATCGAGTAATAAGATGATTAGATGATACATGAATGATGTTCATTGTCTTTTTCTATGAGCCTGAGCGAACGAAAACCATCTGCATTGTTTCTATTTCATAGGCAATTCAATTATCTCGCGAGTAGTAATGTACTATGCACTACTTCTATTCTGCGCATCTCTGACGAACTTTGATTTGGATTGATACCCCACTACTACATGAGAGGTACCTAACAATCAGCTAGTAGCTACTTATACTCATTTCAGTCATATACTACCGTATTTTCAATGTAATCAGTCATGCAAAAACATGTCCTTTAGAGCTATTTCGAGTTTTTATGCTTGGCAAATTTTGTTTCATCAGTTTTTACGCTATTTCTTAACTTCTAATTTTACTAAAAATGGGATACTTTTGCAGTATAGGTTTAACACATGTTTGAATATTTAATGAAAAATAACTGCTAAATTAAGTATAAAAATTATACTTAGTAAATGGTCATCTAAGTGTATTACCCACTAAAGCCTGATTATGAACCTATACGTGTCTATGTGTACTCAGTATAATAGAATTGAACAAATGTTCAAAACGGTAATAAGGTTGCCATTGTCCAACTGGAAATTAGAAATTAAGACCGACTATTTTTGTTGCTTCATTTACAAAGTTTCCCTACCTACTACCTACTAATTGATGTAACATGATATTATTATTTTTAGCTCCTGGTGATACTACAGCAGTATTGAAGTACTACTTCCGTTATGTTCTACATAGCTCTTGCTCACGAAAACATTATTTGTATTATTAGCACGGTGGTACTTTGTAGGAATTGTAATAAAGAGAAACTAAAGTGATAAAGTGAATCAAAAAGGGAAGTCATTGATGTGAAAGAGGCATTTCCAGAGTGGAATGGAAGTTTCCTATGTGAAATAAGAGGAAAGTACCTGAACGGAAGGTACTGAAGAAATAAAGAGTCTACAGGGGAAAAGTTGACTAAAGTGATTAGACTGACAAACGTAATTGAATAAAATTTTATCCTACATTGAGCAATTTGAATTTCCGTGTGACATACAGATTTTTAGACAAACATTACCGTCATTGTTCCCCTATACGCTAAAATGACGAATAATGCTAAGTCTACTGCCTACCTACTATATACTATATACCTCTGCTCCACTATTTCTATATTATTCATAATATAATATGTCTATATTTCTACCCCTACGTATACGAGTATGAAGAAGGAATAGCTAGGTAGTAGGATTAAATGTCGAATAAACCATACAAAATGGATGTAATACAGAGTAACGCTTGACTTAATAGTGTAA
>JABASI010005512.1:0-12196 GCA_019776505.1 Tomocerus nigrus
TTTTTACCCAACCCTTCGTCGATAATCCTAGGGAGAACAATGCCGAGTAGAACAATGGGTGCCTAACAGCGCATCACCGTGTATTCGTACTTGTTAGCAAAGAGGGCCGTACATGAATGTTATAGCATGGAATTTCTATTATATACTCCCAAATATCTGTAGGATTATACATGGTTAGATATTATATAGTTAGTAAATTACAGTTTTCGAGAACCTGAAAGTTAAGATAAGTGTTCTAAAATTAAGTCAGATAAGAGTGCGTATGAATATTATGAAGGCCGAAAAGGTTGGGATAATGGCTCGGCAAGTAAATAAACTAAGTTTTAAGGACGTTAGCTAGTAAGTGGTACTTAAGCTACGTATCTATATTTTATTTTCGTCTTGTTACTAAAGTTATGCACCACCAAAATACCATAGCTGTCCGCACCTACTTTATTTTAGTGCTGGTAGCTTAAGGAGAGTTACAAGGTAAACATAAGTAACTGAAAAGCTCGTTGCAACTTAATTTTATGTCCCACAAACGTTGCCACAAAGTGCAATGAGAGGATCCTACTATTATACGCACACAGACATAAATAAGTGCTTAAATCTTCACTGTGCTTGTTTAGTTTCAACGAGGATTATGATTATGATGTTTTGTTTCAAGAGAGATTTGTTTTCCTTTTTTGGCTATTTTAAGAAAGTGTGTACAGAAGATGGCTGTCAACTCCTTTCTGGAATTTCTAAGCGAAAAATTCTTTGAATATTTTTTTTCCTTGAGCAAATAGGATTATTGAGGAAATGTATGGAATTTTAGTTGAGTATTTCCAGTAGGACACTCTCTTTGCATGTCCCTAAGTAGAAGTGTCCACAAATTAGATTTATTTTTTCTTCCCCCAATCACTATATTGCCAATTGGTTTATTTTAGGGTAATCTCTAGTGTTTTGGCTTAGCCATACGCCCTTTCCCTACCATATTATCAATTCATTGCGCTTATGTTGGGACTAGGGAAGAATTTTAGGCTACAAGTTGCACAGAGAAATAAGAGAGCTATTTTCAGTCAATATTTCCTTTCCCCTTTCATAAAAATTCCATTGAATCCATAACTAAAGTAGAGAAAAGAGAGAACAATTCACACTATTAGTAGTTCATAGCTATAAGTTAGTGAATGTATGTGCCATTGGGACAAGAGTGAATTGAATTGAGGGGAAAATGCCCCATGCAATGCAAATGTACGAAGGCAACTTCCAACTCTTCCCTTTTCTAATGCAATATTTTTCAATGGCCAATTTTCACAATTTGGGGGAAAGATACACTCAATAAGGAAATATAAAAGGGACTTTTGTACACTTGGCTGCATTCTAACATTATATACGGACATTACATACACACATTGTGATAACTAACCCTAAACTGTCCAACTATTTACAAATATAACGTTTTCCCTCAAAATATTTCATATAAAATGCACCGTTATTGTAACAAAAATTTTCCTATGAATATGCAAGAGTTATTTTATCCCTTGTCAAAAGAGAATCGTGTCAACCGAAGCGAAGTCATCCAAAAAACCAAACTAAAAGTTAGTGTGAACGAAAGAACATAGTAATTGTCCAATAACATTTTATATAAGCCTTCTATGGTTTTGTTTGATTGTCTATAAATGTGTAGGGCTGTGGAAATATAGGACGCTTATGTATTTAACAGACATAGTAATGTAACGTTAGCGAAACTTACTTTTCCAAATCCCTGCCAAATGTCAATAGTCCTGTTAATGAAGACGGGGGAGCGGAAAGAAAATAAAATAAAGTGACAACCCGGTGTGAATAGCAATCAGCCTCTACTGTGTCTTACGCTTTCTAAGCGTCATCCACTGACACAAAAGTGAATTGACTCTCGAATTCAGGGAATGGCTTAACATTTACTTATCCTTTTATTTTTCTCTATTCTTTTCCATAGAGTTTTACCATTAACCATTCAATCTCATTCAATTGGCTTACAGATAAATGTTGTGTGATGTCACAGGGCTGTGCAGCACTGAATTAACCCATAAGCTAAGGTGACATGTCACTTCTAAGCTTTCAAACAGATTGTCTGATGTTAAGGACACGCTACTGGAGCTCTTGATGCTATACAAAAGAATACAAGACACAGAACAAATGTGCCTTATGACAAAATAACTTTTTCACTTTATACCAAGTCAATAGATGAATATTATGAATGGTTGACAATTCATAAATATACATACATATAGAGATCAACTGTGCAGACAAGACAGACAGACGACATCAGCCTGACATCACCATCCATTTTTACTATCGACAACTTAAATCTTCATTTTCATATTTGTGAACTCAATCTGGTCCACTGTAAATGTTCTCTCGACTATTTCCTCCTCTTTTGTTCGTGATACATCTGTGTAAAATTCATATTGGTAATTGTATGCTTATTACCAGTCAATATGTTCCCTGCTACACCATTATACTAACCATTAATGCATAAAATTCAATATAAAACATATACATGTAACCACCAATTGTCATTGTTCAAGTGGGTTGTTCCTTTTCATCCTCAGTAATTTATTGTTAAATGTGAATTGAGTTGTGGTTTAGTCCAGAATGACATCATGCAAACGATCAATACGTTAATAAATTCAAAATTAAATCTAATTCCATAATATCTAACCTTATGTAACTTCATAACTGAAAACCATTCCATACAGAAAATCTTTTTCATATTATCGTACAGTATACGCATACGTAATTATAGGTAAGTAATGTTTATTTTACCACAAGATATTTCGCCCCATTTAATTAATTCTCAATCCGAAATTAAATTCGCTAAGTCCTGCAAATGCAGGTTATATTGTTCAAACCATCTTCATTACCATTCTCGAATAAAATTATAGATTTTTCCCACGATGTCTACATTGAAAGTAAGTGACAGTTAATGAAATGGGTTTTGGGAAATGTGGATTAGCGCAATAAAATTGTTTATAACACGGGAGTGATGGAAAGGTTGTCAACTAATAAAATCTATGATTGAGCATTATAGAATTGATTGAAGTCAAATGAGAGGCAAACCAAAGATGATAAGTACATTGGATTATAGACTGTTAGGGAAAACAAAGGAAGAGAACGGAAGGGAATTACGGTTGCAATAAATCTTTATGTATCCGTAGTATTATTAGTGAGTGAGACATTCAATAATAGTGCTGATAAGTGTTCTTCTGTATTGCAGAAGAAAGGAAAACAGAGAATTTTACAATAGGATGATGGCCGTAGTATAAATACTGACGATAGAGATAATAACCTCCGTAGTAGGGTAATTTACAACGTGGAACGAAAGGAAACGAAGTGAAATAAGCAGAAATAAAATTATAAGAGTCTTGGCTTATTGACCATTATGACTTTGCTCTCGCTAATATTTGTAGCAGGGATGTTACGTCAAGCTGAATTTCTCCCACAGTCTCTTCGACAATGATTTTAGTGTTCCACAACGAAGAAACACAATAAGGCATGATATAATTTACCGTGTTTACGATACAATCTTATGGTTTTATGGTGATATAGTGATTCAAAGTAAATTCCGTCTAGTCAGTTCAGTAGTATAGTATAGATTTATTTAGGCAAGGCTATTTATTTGTCCGAAATGAAATGGATCTGCTGAGGAGGAGAGTGAAAGACGACGACCTCCCGCGGATTTCCCCTCGGACCTGTCAGAACAGGACAATCAAACGAAGCTACTGCTCCTATTGTCCTTTCTTCCACTTTATATTGACTTGACATCAGATCAACGTCAAATCATTTCCACGCAATCCAATGCAACGCAATATCCTCTTGTTCTGCCATCATGGAATTTGTACAAGATGCAATTGTAACTTGGGAATATAATATTAGCTTCATCATTTCCTATTTATCCTATCTAAACTCCATTCTAATACTATTACGGATATTTATTGACAATTTCACTCGTTAAACACACAATACATCTATACTCTTATTCACCAACCAACCACCAATGATTTTTTAGGGGAAAAGTACTGCTGTCTGCTGTTGTTGACATTTTCTGCTTCAGCACAACTTCTATCTTCATTTAATCCGCCATTGTATCTATTTTCATGTAGGAGTCAACGAAACACAAGATCATACTATACAATAGATTATTGAAAAGGATCGGGGAAAACCGTGAAGTTTGATTTTAAGTGATGCTACAACTGCAAGGACTACTACAAAATCCTCTTGACTCTTGTCATTTTGACTTACGGGAAGTCAGAGGAAGAGATTCTATCACTCCAAATGACAACGGAATCTAGAGAGAATATCAAAAAACAGAGCACAGTAGGTAAACAAAGAGAAGATGACACTTGATTTTCCTACATTTTACTCTGTTGAAGCATTTATTTACACCTGCTCATCAGTTTTACGTAGGTGTGTAGCTTTCGTTGAAAAGAATGTTTTAGACAATGCGTTTTACTTATTAGAGGTTCCCGCTGAGAACCTTATTAGCCTCGAAAAACTCAATCATTATGAAAGAGAGAAATCGAGTCTGATAATAGATACCTACCTAGATTGAGTTAGTGAGAAAGAAAATAACACACATGTGACAAATCATCAAGTCTTTTATAAATAACGTAAAATTTCACTATAGCTTATCATCTGATAGGACGTAACCGTTTTAGAATTTGAGGAGGATATCTTTTTGGAAATTAGGTCGCTCATCGTCATCCACTTGCCTTGTTAGTTAGGTATTTTACGTCCTTTTCTCATTCTTTGAAAAGAATTGAGCTAATAGGCTTGAGAAAAGCAATTTTCGTCCTAACTAGCTACGTGTTTATATTGTGCACAGTGGATAATATGCTACTTTGATGATATTTCAACCTACTGTTCAAAGTAAGTAAAATGAGAAAAAGGGAGGAGAAGACAGAAGGAAACACAGAGATAAATAGAAAGGACAATCCGATAATATCTTTTCTTGTCCTGTAGTATAGTCCGTGTTATTGTTGTTTGTAAGGAGACATGGTAAAACTACGTGTGTTTTGTTTCTTGTGTTTTTTCCCAGGCATTTGCTACACTTTATGCTCTGTCCACTCATCTTTTCTTGGCTTATTGCTAGATAAAAGAAAAAGTTCATCTTACCGATAAAGAAAAGGACAAAACAGGTACAATACGACCTACGACTTTATATTTTGTATATCCATATAGTACATGGAACTAGCAGCGTCTAGCACTCATAAATTTTAAGGGGATTTCGATCTAAAGTTGGAATCCTACTGGGAGAAGACAAGACACCCACCCAAAGCAAACGATTGACAAATATTTCTTTGCCCTTTTCCATTTTACCAGCTTTATTTTACTTGTAGCTATTTTCCCAAGAGAACTCGAGCCAATGGAAAATGGAACTAGCTTAAAACCAAGCAACTCTATGCTAGCAGCTTCTCCGTACTTGTATTTTCTATTTATTTATCTGGATGTAAGTAAACAACTGATGTAATGTTATTATAACGAGACTATCGTTATTTTCTGTGTAAACATTTACAAAACAAGCATGCCAGGTACAATGAAATTCTATTTTCTTATATATACATTACCATAGAGTACATATACATACTCAATGGTATTATATAATGCAGGCACTAGAGTCATGTACTAAATAAACATTAAATTACAACTGACCTAACCTGGTTAACTTGCTTTGGTTTCTATTATACATAGCATTTTTCTCTTTTGATGTTTGATCTAATAGTTTCTCGCGGCTAGAACATAGTGTTCCTTAGTTTACTTAGTCTAAGTATTTATGTATTATGTGTATACAAGAGTTAGTGTCATAAAAAGACATTATTTCTCCGTAAAAGTTGGCAGGTTGTTAAAAGGAGTAAGTCAAGTGAAGTCGTGAGACTCCTTTTGTTTTTCTATATAGCTAATGTAAATGGGAGGACAGGACAGTTAATTCCGTCAAGTCAAAGTCAACTCAACTTCGGTAACTTAGCTCTCTAACGACCAAACTACCTAAACTACATATTATATAAAGAAAACTTTATGATTTTTCGTATAAACTTTCCTCTCAGGCCATTTATATACCTACTTGGAATGGAAATGTTCTAACAGATGATTTTATTTAACTAAACTTGGATTTTTACTATAAGAATACCATGAGCATAGGTATATGACCTAGTTTTATATCATAATATCATCAAAAGATATAAGAAATGTTAAAATGGAAGAGATATATATGTTTGTATAATAACGTATAGGTTTATTATGCAGTACTTAACCGAACAAGCTGTTGTTTAACGAGGCAATAAAACTCGTTGACTTTACGTGGCTGAAGCAAAACCATCTTAAGGAAAGGTAAGGTGTGAGATATTTCATTTCTTCTTTATAAAATCTGACAACACGCAGTTAGACAACTTTAATAGCTAACTCCAGCTCACTCACTCACTCACACTAGATTACATTACTATTTCACTCTGTCAGACCACTTCAGAACATTCTGACAGCATATTTAAATAGAGATATAGAGACGCGGCTAAAAATAGACACCGTAATGTTATCTAGATGTATATTTACCGGATCTTTTCTTATATTACACTGATATAGTAATATTATGTAATTGTATATGATATGTATATATTATCGTGAAGAACCGGGAACTAGTTAAAAGGGGTGCCAAAAGATTATATTATCTATGAAAATCTGTCATTTTATTGAGCTTCGTTTTATCTTCAGACAACATTCCAATTTCAACAAGATAGCCCAAGAATTTTTACAACTGGATTTAATTGGAACATCCCGTGTCTATCTACAACTTTTTCATGATACTCGAAAAGAGACAAACCATGTGCTGTGAGATAGAAACGGAATGCTGTCACAAGTGATAGATGCACAATTATCCATCATATCATCAAATCCTAGTAATATAAAAAAACCTAAACACTATAAACTATAGTGAATAGTTTTTTTCACTTCGAATAGTCACAACCTTTTTGAAATTAAATTAAAAGTTTTTTTGAATTAAAATCCCGTTATTTATTTATAACTTCTTATTTATTTCTACTTCCTAGGAACAGATCATGAATGCCTATGGATAAAAAAGTGAATTTGACGAGGTTAGATTCGCGTTAGATTTTCAGTAGCTGTGGAACGTTAGCTGTGTTTACTTTCGGAATTTGAGTTTTACGACTTTTGAAAAGAGATAATTCGGCATTTGGAACAGTCGTTTGGTTTTTAGCGAGAGTCAAAGAGAAGCAATGATGTCATTGCTTAATAGAGATATAAAAAGTTGTAAAATGAGGCAGTTTCATGGCAGGATGATTACCTCTCAATATGTGATCTAAATCTAAGTGCACAACTTTCCTTCACTCATAATAACGCATTACTTTCACTCTTTCTTCCGAAATTGGAATTTCAGATGGGAATCCTGATACATCTAATGGAACATATGTTTTATATAGAGAGAATCATAAAATCCGTCTGAAAACGAAGATGTTGTTGGGAAGTTAGTAAGTAAAAAAATTATATGTACTAGTGCACACTGTCGCAGTAGGCTAGTAAAGTTGCCCTCGTTGGCATTAATGTACTAACGTGAGGGAAGATAACTTTGACCATCCATTTTATTTGTCCCTTTTTAGATGGGAGCGATTAGAAAACTATATTCTGGGAGATAGCTTGCTGTTTTCTATTTATACATATTACATCTATCTACTCTTAAATTCTATGTAGCAGTTTTAAGTGCTTAAGGACTCCATTACGATTACTGTGCATTGCATCATTGTTAATAACTCTTGTTGAAATTGCGTGTCTTATTTTCTATTGCGTATCGGACTCTTCCTTCTTCCTCTATCGTCTCAGTTCGTCTCTACACAATTTAAAAGAGACGCACAGCAGGAAAGGCTACAGAAAATCGTCGCATCGCAGTCAGAGTCACAATAAAGATTTCTAAAGGAGAGAGTGGTTGAACAGCAGCTAAAATAAAGTAAGTAGTTAAATCTACGATTCAAGCAATTGTAGTTAGTTTATTACGAGAAAATAATACTTATATACCCATACATATGTGTGCAGTTGATATTTTTATCAGTTTCTGGAATCGTGTAGTGCTGATACACACGCTAAGGGAAGTTACAATGCGTATAAATATTTATAATAGGAGAACAAGGCTTATTTCCTTAAGTTGTTTATGAGCCGGAGTGGGAGAGAGAGAGACGAGATTTTATCTGATTTATTTTGTACCTTTGTTGTTCTGCTATGGGAAATGGTCTCATTGCATGGAAGTAGTTAAAGACTTTAGTCGCTCCTTCACTTCACTCCGCTCAGTTTCACCAGAATAAGATGTCAAACAGATTTTGATGACGAGACACCATCTAATCTACACAACTATGACCCCCACTACTATACACGTCGCCATTCAAATACTCACATTTCATTATAGTATTTATAGTACACACTTGAGAAATACTATACAGAAATATATTCGTGTACCTACTTCAGTTACCTGACTTCATTAAAATTACTAAAACAGTTTACAAAGAACAATATGATTAGATTTTATGGAGAGATTTCATTTTCACTGCCAAAAAAATAAGTAGCTCTTGCTTCATAGTCTCATGACGTTTGTGTAAGGTTGAAATGGATGAATAGAAATATATTAATGTACATGTAGCTCCATTAATTGCATTTAGTCAAACTCAAACACATTACTATTTTGGAATCAGTAAAAAACTAAGAACAGATTTAATATTCAGAGCTTACAGATATGGAAACACTTTTTACTAATTTCTTTCTTTTACTATCATTGAATACTTACTAAGATTCGATTCGTGAAAAGTTTCTCCCTATACTCTCACATGTGAACAGATAGGTAAATTCTTTTAATTACTAATTATGCTGTTCTTTACTTTTATTTACTAATTGCAATACAGAAAAATGAATTAGATAGCTATTCACAAAACGAACTTAAAGATTAGAAATTCCAATATCAACTTTTATTATTTAATTCAAAGCTGGACAACAATCTACGTTAAAGTAAAATATAATATGTACATATTATTTATTTTTTATGTTGAATATTGAAGTTATTATTTGGGAAAAACGCAGAAAAAATAAATTTTTGTCTTGCAAATAATTTAATGTAGGTTACTGATAAAACAGATAAATGCCTAATGTAACAAGCGGAAAAAGCAAGTAGGTACGCGTTTGGAGCACCAGGGTTTTCGTTTTATATTTTAATGACAATAATTTCTAAGCCTGCATTATAGTAAGTATCTGGTTAGTTTATAGAGTAAAGGTACGAAGGTTTTTATTGCAGTAGATGTATTATGTGCTGTCGTAAGTACCGTGTTTGCAATGTATGTATTTCATAAATAACTCCATAAAGGATAGAATGGCTTAACTAGTCCAATCGAATTACAAATCCACGACTCAAATTCACAAAAAGCTTCTGATTGCATCTGTTACATTAGCCATATCTTCTATTATTGATTCCTCAGTTGGGAACGTGTTAAGGTAAGTATTTCTGTGATGTAACAATACTTACTAGGTCACAGGAAAAGTACCCAGGTAGTTTGATGAATGTATTTAGGTAGTAAATAATAGATAGATACACACTAACTAATACTAAGCAGCACCATGTATTGATAAATCAATGAAAAACAGAATTCAATAGTAAATTTTTATGAATGTATAATAATAATATACTCCCCAGACTATTGAATAGAGAGCAGAAGAGGAAAAGGATCGCACTAATACGCACTGTATTGAAAGAAGGATGTAAAATATTTAATTTAATACCTCTGCATTCATTCATGATTGAGTAATAACATGCTATAAGATGCTTTGACAGATCTCTTTGAATTTAATCCAATCTAGTCCCAGCTTCCTTCATTATGTATCAACTGAAAAGGTGATATACTTTTTTTCCTTCATGCATGATGCTGACATGACGTGTGCTTTACATATTATCATCATCAACCTAACAGCTTTAGCACCCTTATTCAGTGCACTCAAAAAACACTCAAATTATTTAGTAACCCCCTTCCCTCCATCATCTCATTATCTCTTTTTTGTATATATGTATATTTGCCCAGGTGTAATAATTTATGCTAAATAATATCCACTGATATATTTATAGGTTCTCTATTACCAAATAGAATCACAGAAGTAAAAAAATAATCGTAAAGAATGTAAAAATAAATAACTTTTTCAAGATTTCAGAAAATATTTTCAAAAAATGTAAAGTACAGTATATACAGGTAGGTATAAGTACACAGTACTAATCCGAAATATTAATTTCCCATCAAAAGTGTACAATGCATTGTAAAATATTTACTTAGCTTGTCATGTCATCCCATCATCATCATCATCAGTTTTTACCTTTGCTGCAGATGTACATGTAATTGTAATAGAGAAGGAAGACTGGTAGTAAATAAGCCAGAAGGAAAACGGAGTTGACAGAAAGGATAATGTTTCACTCTATCTATTAGGCAATCCAATCTAATGCAACTGAACCTAGAGCTACTCCAACTAAGTTTGTCATTGTGCTTTTTTAAAAGCATTCCTTTCCTATTTACCTACAGATAGAAATAGAATGATATACCTTGTGTGTGTGCATAATGTTTGTGTGGAATAATAGACTACTGTTGTAGGTCCGGGTGTTGTGTTTAATATTTATTTGAGTTTCATCACCAAACCAGCACAATCACCCCAGCAAACAAAAAGCATAGCTCTCCCGATGTAAAATGAAATGTGATCTCTGGGTCCAAATGGACTTTTGCAGTTAAAGCCTTCTCACTTATGCAAAGCAACAATGGGACTTCCTTACTGACGACATACTTAGGACATCCAGCTAGAGAGTTAATGCAATATAGTCGCACCTGAATGAAAAAGATGGGATTGAAATCGAAACGAGCTTGCTCCATTATAAAAATATCAGGAAGGTTGTAGGAGGAGGATCTTTCGTTTCTATAACTGAATGATTTTGTGATATGATACCTGCCTCTTCTGTGCATTCAACCCCAAAGGATTATTAACTGCTAAATAAAGTAGCTTTTTAAAGTGAAAAGGGGAAATGATGTTTTTTATTATTTTATACTATTGTCCGATATGAAATAGAGGGAGGAAAGAAAGATGAAGTTCATACATGTATAGTAATGGATGTTTATTTACAGGATTATATCATATCTACTGCTCCATTTTGTGCTTTATTTCTTCCTTTCAACTGAAATGCATACGGGTGAGGGTGAATGGCTTCATGAAAATCCATACATTATTTAATATCAAATATTAAAGCCTATTTCCGTGGCTTTTATAATATCATCGATTTGACCTGTTTTGTATACATCATTATAGACTATTCGATTTAAGAGGAATATTGTATTGAGGGAGATCATGACCATAGAATAGATCTTTCATAAGATTATAAATAAAATTCCCTTTACCTTCACTGACTAGAAAAAGAAGGGCACAAGAAGGTACTTTTTATAAAGATCAGTGCATTCTAAATCTTTTAGTGATCGGTCGCTATGAAAAATGCTTACTGGCCAACGTGACGTTTAAGACTCAAAAAGTGACCTTATAAGATACCCAATTTTTATTTACAGTAGGTACACCTACTTAATTCTAGGTAACAAGAAAAATTGTAGAGATTTAAATTACGGAAAATTCAGTTTCAAATGAAAAGATATTTTTGAGTCTTCAATAATCTTTATAAAGCAATCGTGTTCTACGGAAAGATGTTTCCACCACCTCTATAGGTAGAGAATATTTCTAAAGCTATTATTACTCGATCTTTACTTATTCACCTACATAGCATGGTTATAAAGAACTACGTAGTAGCTAGGTTTGTAGTATTGCATAATCAATTAATCAATGAACAATGAAGTATAGTGCTGTCATTTCTTCATAATTTTGATTTGAGGAATGATACAATAAAAACAATAAAATTGAAAAGTTATTTCACGATTCTCTTAGTTTAATAATAACTTAGAAATGCAACTTTGTTAAATCAAAAAATGTAACGTTTGCTGCATAGAAAGTCGATTATTGTGAATAAATAAATAAATAAATAAACAAATTACAATAACCAAGTAGATTACGTTGTCTTTTTCATTAAAGCCATTGTATTGTAGCAAAGCACTTGTGTCGTTATAATTAGAAAGGTACTCTGTGATGCTAGTACTGAGGAAAATAGGAAAATGCAATTTATTTAGTAGAGTAGAACAGTTGA
>JABASI010005513.1:0-12195 GCA_019776505.1 Tomocerus nigrus
TGGATGGCAAGCAGGAATTTTCACGCTTACTTTTGAACAGGATTATGTTCGATGACCACATTTTGGAACAAACATTAACATAATCCTGTTGAACATTTCCGATCGGGTAGGCATTCTCTACATTGTCTACATAGTACTTAATTTAAATCAGTCTTTTCCTGTTCTTGTACGACGAAATGTAAAGTTCAACTTTACTTGATGCCTGTAATTACTTAATGTTTTTTACGTTTTCTTGAGTTTTTTCCATAATAATAAAGTTCCATGAGTAGAAGAGGTATATTATTATGTAGTACTATATAGTAGTTTGTCATCTAATATAGAAACTATTCACTTGCGAAACAAGTAGTTTGTCTTGGCCTACTAATTTTGTTTTAAATTATGTCTTCAATATGAAATCCAGGTGTTTTCCCTTAATCCTCTTGAGATTCTCCGTTGTCTTGAAACAAATCCAAACGGACGCTTTCAGTCTCTGTGATAACAATTTTCATTTAACCATGTAAATACTACGCAATGCAAATAGCGTAAAGTATCTAAACTTTGAATGCTACTAAAAACAACTAAATTATTTGCAGAGACGGGATTTTTCAGGAATCAAAAGTTATTCATGACTCATGACCCGCTGATTCAATTCAATGACCTAATAGTCAAAATTCCTTGAAATCTTGGAAAATTAAGTTTTGTGTAGTATTTTGAGTTAAATTAAGTTTTTGAGTGCAAAGAAGATACAGCGGAGGTAGTAGGAACATTATAATATTATAGTATGAAGAAGGAAGGTTTATGTTGTCTCTTGTCTGCAATGCCCATCTCTACTCTTCTCTTCTCTGCATTTTCATCTGATGATTGTGGAAGAAGACAGTTTGAGATTCTACAAGAGTCCACCTAATTGCTTGATAGTTGCATACGATTGAAATAAAGTTCTCTTAGCTCTTTGCGCCACTCTCTTCTATAGAACTTAAATTAAACTGACAATAAGAAATGAGTTGTGCTAGTGGAGTCTGTCTCTCGGAGTTTACTTGGTAAAGAGTTAGGCCAAGAGTATTATAAGTACCTCTAGGCCTCTCTCTCCCTTCTTAAGTTTAATCTGCTAATACGTCGCATTACATTAACAGAACAAGCACAAGACTCTCTTGAGAGAAATACTCATCCTTCAGTAGTAATGAAATGAAGTCAACATCAAAACCAGTTCAAGCTTTTTGATTCCACAGGAAAAACGGGAGGGAGAAGGGAACAACAGATGCAAATGCCTATTCTTGCGACTACGTTTCTCTAAGACCAATCCTTTTCACTCTATTCAAGTGTTGATACACATTTTCTATTTGGTTAGCAGTTGTGTTCTCAAGTTGTTTATATAAATACAGTGAACAAATATGCAAACTCTTACTGTCGTCAGTCAGAGTCCTCTCAACCATCTCCCCCTCTTCACCTCTACATTTAGAGTAGCTCAAGGAATTCAAAATATTATTTCAATAGGCCTTGAACATCAAAGCAAAGGCGTTTGCAATGGATTTATATGATTCAATGACTGGAAAATTCTTTGCTAACCTATTACTAAGATTATGGTAACTTGGTCCAGTTACCTGTGTTTTCTCAATCCACCAGATACCAAAAAACTCGATATGTAATGAATGAAAATGAGAGAAGTTGATTGACATCGACAGATAAACTATCCAGGAGGGTCAAAAAGCACAAACATTTCCAAAATTTTTATCTGAAACGCTATCGGATTTTTATTTTACGAAAGGCCTTTCGACCCTCTTTATTTCAGTCGCAATAAAAGGTGTGACACGTTTTTCTGCTGTTTAGCTAAATATTGTGAAAATATTACAGCCATGTGACCCTTCTGGACAGTTTATCTGCCGATGACAACTGACTTCTCCCATTTTCATCCATAACTGATTCAGGTTTTTGGTATCTGGTGGAGTGGGGAAACACATGCAGTCATCTGGACCAAGTCACCCCAACCTTAAATGATTTATAGTAACGTAATTAATGCATACAAATTCAAATGGCAATAATTTTATGTAAAGCTGGGCTGAGCCGCTAAGATTTACAATTAAGAGTTACAAACATACACAATTAACATAGGTAGGCATATGTACATGCATTATAAAATATCATTACATCATTTCATTCATTGAGTCACAGTCGAATTACTATTTACTGCAGTTAGTGTCAAATTGTCCTACAGATAATTACATCATAATATAACATAATTCTTTTCATATTTTAGGTTCCACTTCGGTATGGCTAACCGTCTCCTTTACGATAGAGCGCTACATAGCTGTGTGCCATCCGATGCGTGGAAAGGTAAGTATACATATACTAGTATCGCATCATTCGCATCTGTAATTCTGCTGTATTGAATTGGTGCACAGGAAAATTGAGATTTCAAGCTTAAAACCGTATTCAGTAGACTTAAACCTACAACAAAAATATAATTGTCTAGCATTAGATATTGTGTAGTTAAAAGTACCAGGAGGATTATTTAAGATTTCAGGAGATTACAGGAAATGACTGACCAAGGGAGTCATCAAGAGACATTTTAGATATATAATCTAGTTTTAATGATATGTATATTTGTTTTCCGTCGCATGCTATCTTCTCCCATCTTTTCTATCTCGTCCACCGAGTCAGAGTTTATTTAAGTTGCATTAGTTTTGGATTTTCAATGTGCAGATCTTATGTACGGAGGAGCGTGCCATCAAAGTTGCCATCTTCGTCTACTTGATATGTTTTGCTGTCACATCTCCTACACCTTTTGAATGGAATCTTACCAACTCTACAAATGCTTACAACGAGACGGTAAGATAGACTTCAAAATTACTGCTTTATATTTATGTTCTGGTCTGAGTAGTACTTTAAAGTTTAAACTGCTCATTCAGACATTCTATAGTAGACATGCAGAATCATAAATAACTTTCATAGTTTCATCTTATTATGAAAGTGCAAACTAAGGTTCTGAAATTGCCTTATAAATTAAGCCAATCAGGAATGAAATCTAACTTTTGATTTAAAATTGCTGCGACTTGCGTAATTCTTGAGAATTTCCTTTTCCAATGAATAGATGTAATTATGCATAATAACAAGAGACCTGAGTGAGTAGCCGTCCACATCTACTTCTCTCTCTCTATGTATTTATTAAGAGAGGTAGGTGGAGTAGGTGCTTATTTGCGCAATGTACCAAAGTATAGTCGTTTCAATAAAGAACAACTTATTCGTGCATGCTACCGAAGTTATAGACAGCCCGGTCTGTTCTTACTATTTATTTAAAGAAATCCTTTGATAAGAGAGAAAAGCCCTTTTTATATGTGTTCATGATTAAAGTTGGCTGTATAGAAAGATGTTAAAATTGAGTTTCATTAAGACATCAAAGGAGTTGCAAAATTATTTTGATTTCTACAAGAAAGTCTCGTATTGAAAGGTGATGGGCATAGATAGGATATGATGTATAAATACAAGGTATTGATTTGGTTTGCTTATATTTGTAATTTGTACTGCAGACTTACAGGCTGGAGCCAAGTGACTTTGGGAAAAATGAGTCATATCGGATGTTTTATCATTGGTTCTCCTCCATATCTTTCATTCTGCTTCCAGTCGTCATCTTGGCAATTTTCAACTTTTTTCTCATTCAAGCTGTACGTCGCTCCCGCATAGCTCGCAAAAGCATGACCAATCAACAAAGCTCTTCTGTACGTCATCTCCAGGTGAGTCTTGTTGGAATCCACGACATACGTACTTGTGCACTAGAACAGACATTTTTAGTCTCATGTGTAACTGTCACCTTATCCATAAGTAAAAGACGCGAAATAATAAACGCTAGCTGTATGTAAGTGCAACATATTTCAATGAAAAACACTTTCTCCCTCCCTCCAAGCTCAACTACAGTGGAATCGATAACAGAAATGAAACGACACACATATAACTGCAGGGAAAGTTGACAATAGATCCAAAAATGAGTAGTGATACTAACTAATCTTGGCTTTTTGGAAATTGAAATATTTGTTTCACATGCTGCATGTTTTACAAGGCTGCAAATTATTTGAAGGCACGTTATATGCTAAATGCTAGTCTTTATAAATTCTCGAACAGGAAAAGATGCTTTAAATCATATATTTATATATAGAATGTGTCATTCCCTAGTTTTAGGCTTTAATAGCATTTATCACTCACAGACAGCAAATTACTATATCTGTACATTCGGAGATGTGTCCAAGAAGTTATAAGTGCATTGAGATTTATTACCCACTGAGGGGAATAACAATTTTGGGCACTATTTCCCACCATTACAATATCCTCTATAAATTCATACTTATTCCGCCGCTGCTACCAACTCTCTGTGGCAAACTTTCGTTATCCAACTTTACGGGATATAAATGGATCATTTATTATGAATTGAAAATGCTTGAATTTAAACTGTACTATACCTAAGTAAAGCGTGCCATAGAAATGTAGAACATTTAGGCTGTACTGGAAAATGATTGACATATTTATTTGGCGCTGTCAATTTATGATTCGATTTGCAAGCTGTTTTCCAAGTAATACATCTGTTTCCAGCATGCACACATACTGCTCTGCTAGTACGTGATATTACGACCACGTACCTAAACAAAGCAGTTTAGATTCAGTATAAAAGTTAGTGAAAAATACAAGAGTACGTAAATTATATGAGTTTTTGCTCCTGCTGGTGGAAATCATATATCTATTGAGTGTCACTTTGTTTGATGGGCTCATGACACGGAGTGCATAAATGTTTTGCTGAGTGCATTATGATGTATACTTGTTTTTAAATGTAGGTTGGGTTTCTTTGATTGCTTACCTATATATGTAGGTATTGGGAAAGTGTGATTCAAGTATGTATAATACTGTGCAAATAATTGGATTCGGAAAGTCATGATTATGAAGAGTTGTAGGACATTAAGTAGGTATGTAGGTAGTGGCTGTATATAGATGAAAAGTTTGTGTAAAGTACAAAGTTTTGAAAGTTGTAGTGAGGCAGGACTTATTAGTTGGTGGAAGGTGCCATGTGGATGTGGTGGCTGTCCTTAAGACATCCCCATTAATCTTCCTTTCTCCGTCCACCATATCTGCGAAAATAAATGATTGCTTCTCAATGCAGAGACTGATTAGTCTTCCTGTCACGTTTTTGATGTTGGAAGGAAGACAAAGTAACACTGACGTTAACGAAGAGCTGCGTGACTTTAGTGCAAGGAATTATACCTTATTGTCGGTCTCGCTTTATCCCCTCCTCCCCTGGCCGGGCCTTTTCAACAGAAGTAGATGTTTTCACTACTTTATGTACACCTCACAACTTCACATTATCCTCTTTGATCGCGGTTTGAGTTCTTCGATAAGATTGCTCTGAGGTTTTGTTTAGGGCATGTCAGATTCAGACCGACGTCACTTTGTCTCTCCTATTCAGGTGACACTCAACTCTCATTCATTCGGTTTGATTTCGCTAGATAAACTTTTCACAGCTCCTGCACGACTACGTACCTACACTGTCGTCACCCTCCGCTCTACAATCTAAATAAATATTTATGCTATGTGCTATATTAGTACGATACTAGAATTCCAAGGATAATCATATTATTCATTCATGTTCCTGGAAGGAAACATATATTATTATCACAACAGTCGACTCTGTTACGACCATATTATTGTTAGAATACAGGTATAGCTCTTTTCTATATAGTTTACCTATTTTCTTATGCAGTAGATTGCCTTATTGTTTGTTTGCAATAGTGATACGTAATGCATATAGCAAATTACTATTGTTAGTCCCATGTGCTTACAATGGGAAGACTAATGCTCATGTAGGCATATAATAAGTAGCTACACTTGAATTGAATTGCAGATTGAACATTTTCCTTTTCTATTACCTCGTTGTATATGTACATTCTATCTGTATTCCAGTTTTAGTTTGTGTAGACGTACCACTTTCCCAAAAATTCCCAATTATCATGAAATAGAACATTTATTAGATCCTTTATGGCTCCCGTTTTCAGCTTTAGTTCGTAAAGTTGTTGTAGCTGTTCAACATTTTTTTTCGATTACTTCTACCATCATAGTACGTCGTCCCACTACAATTTCATTTCCACTTACACCATTAACATTTCTATTTACATCTTTTCTATTTACTACCTCTTCTACGTATGCTGTTATGGTATACTAGTAGATGTTGAAACCCAAGTTGGTAGTGGGGGAAATATTTACAAGATGTTCTCTTACTCCGTTGGGGCATTTCCCATTATAAACTGCACAAAATATTCATTTTTGACAGTCTTAGGTTACGATTTATTTTTGTCGTATATTTACAGGCCAAAAACGTATTCAAACACCTACATCTTTTGTTGAACGCTTTGAAACTGTAAATTTCGTTATACCCGAAAATAAATAAAATACCAGAAGGTTTAAGACTTGCCTGCAGTTATAAGGGTGACCTTTAAGTTTAAAGTGTGTCTGAATTTTATTCTTTTGTTTCTATCCTTTTATATTATATTCTATTGAAAAACTAGAAATATTCTATGCGTAGGTTTGGGCTTTTACTTTTCTATTGAAAGTTTGCTCATTGTTCCTTCGAAGTGCCTCTAAGCAGTTATGTGTGCCGCCATTATGTAGTTTTCTCTACTTTCACTATTCCTTTTCTGGCAGGAGTCAGTTCTTGTTATCTCGTCGTCAATATGTGAACTACAAGTTTTAGGGCAGCTGGTGCGGGATAGCTCTTTATGTATTATCTTTATTTACGTCCTTTCAGTTAGCACCGTCTTTTATTCTTTTATCCGAAAAGCCTTAAAACTTTTAAATTAAACAAAACCGTTTTATTTGGGAATAAAAGTTTACGCCTGCGAAAGAAATTGATTCCAGAGCCCACAGTGTAATAAATAGTGAGTAGGAGGGAATGAAATCCTCCATATATTAACTAGATGGATCGTGGAGATTACTTGTATAGCTCGAATAGGAGAAAATGAATTAACTTGATTTAAAATCACTTGTTTACTATGAACAGACCATGCGACAAGAGAACCGGATAACAATGACGCTGATCGTGGTTGTGATAGTGTTCTTAATATGTCAGCTTCCCACAGCAGTTGTGCTAATCTTCACTTCGTTCCTTCAAGAACCAAGCAGACGGGAAGACTACATCCTCCGAGGTCTGGGCAACATCTTCAATCTACTTGTGGCTCTCAATGCTGCATGCAACTTTCTCCTTTACACCGCACTCAGTGACAAGTACAGAAAATACTTTTGTGCTTTCTTCTTTTGTTGGAGAAGGTCGCACTACAATAGTCATTATGATGGCAACCCCTACGAGCTGGATACCATGAATACAACACTAAGGTACCTTTATAAAAATATTACTAACACCATTTTTCTTCATTAGCTACTTATCAACTAACAACATCATTTGTCTGCAAGAGAAATAAAAGTCTCTTTCAAATCAAAAGTCATTAATTAAGTCAAGTAACACTTACGGTAGTGGACAATGAAATACATTACTTTTGATTTAACACAAATTCTGAGTAACATTTTACATTCCGATATAGGCTAATAATAAATAATCTACTAGTGCTTTCCATTACAGACAAAGGACATTTCCATTACAGATTATACTTTACAAGTTTACTATTCCTATGACCTATGCGTATGGCATCTACGAATATGTTTTCTGTTTTCACTTTTCATGTTTTTATCCTGATTTTAGCTTGAAATCAATAATTATAACTACTGGAAATCTGGGAGAAATAAGTAAATTGTTGTTTTAACTGGAAATGGGAAAAAGACGTTGTTATTAAATTTGTTTTAACTGGAAATATGAAATTAAATTGCTATGAAATTGGCTTTAGCTAGAAATATGGAAAGAAAGAGTGATAAAATTGGGTTCAGCAAGAAATGTTGAAGAAAATTGTTATATGTACAATGGGGTTTTCCTGGAAATAGGGAATGAAACTGAGCCTGTAGTATCTGTACCTAATTTTACTAATGAAAGTATACCTATAAAAATCCGATTACATCTGGGAAATAGGATAATTTGAATACCACGTAAATGACGTAAGTGTAGGTATATAAGTGTCCTAAGTGATTTTGTCGTGTGTCGGCTTTTAAGTGCGTACATCTTGGAAGCTCGGGAACAATTGTGTATATATTTAATTAAATAAGAATTACATACAATCACTGTAATCATTGTACGGGTTTTTGAATTTTGTTTCCTTTCCTCTAAGGCCTTACGTTGGACTTGATGCTGCTGTGTATGTGATCGTCCTATCGTAACCTCACTAAACATTTTCCATTTTTTTCGATTGAATAGCATCCCATGGTGGTAGTCGTTGGTTGTCTGAAGGCTTTAGTTATTAACTCATTAACTAATGCAAGTCAAAATAGCTATTTATCTGTTACTAGTCTCACGCGCGCACACAATGCTTCAATGTGTATAAAGTCAATTTATTCTGAAGTCCAAAAATAGGTAAATGATATCGTAGCATTTGTCATTCTGAAAAAGTTTACCAATAAACCACACGTGAAGGTTTAGTGTAAGATTTCTCTTACTTTTGGGTTTACTTACCTTAACTTTATTCATTACACACATAACAGTAATTTCATTTTATCGCTGTACTTTTCCCAACATGCTACCTTACATTTTGACAAGATTATTTGTAAAAATACTGTGATAGATACTATATAATATACCTAGTATTTATACAAGTAGCATACTGAGACTAGATTCTAAAATCTAACAGAAATGATAAAGATTGTCGTGACGAGGAAATTGAAATCCTAAACCATGATAAGTACACCTTTGCGATTCGTAACATAAATTACCATAATTTCCATATACCAATCAGTTTTAATGATTTTTTGTAGAAGAACCTTTCTACTGTGCTCAAAAAGAACTCAAAATTATTAATAATGGAGATTACAATGGTTATTAATTTACTGACATTGTATTATTTCTAGGTAGATTCAAATACAAAGAATTACTAGGCATCAGTTGGCATATAACTTCCCTTTCCTTACACTGACTTCATACTTAAGGCATTTAAATGTACGAATCTTTCACCAGTACTTTCACCAGAATGTTGATCAACGTGAACGGGATTATGTTGTTGCAAAAGTTGGTAAAATTTTCACGTGCAGTTAGTGTAGAAGAAAAAAATGATATGTCAACTGATAGTATTTGTCTTGCTCTTACTGAATGTGGAATCTATTCGCTTATTGCAAAAGCATGACGGACACAGATTATTAATTTGCAGCCTAAGTTAGTATAGTGCACTGACTACATAAGTAACTGAACTGTTATGTTAGATTGGATTTGATAAATTCAGACTTGACTTAGATTCTCTATAAAGTATCTTATAACAGTCCTAAACAGTATTGCGTATACTGTTGTAGATATTGTGCCCAATATCTTAGAATAGCAATGAGATGTGGATGGAGAACGCGTCGATTTCACCGAATATATTATCCGAAGGATTTTATTCTTGCCGGAAAACGTGCTGTTACAAAATTTCATTAAATTGGCTAATGTTTGCAAGAATGTTTCCAGAATCAGTATTTGCAAAATGTATAATGGACGGGCTATTATAAGATCCTTTACAGTGTAACGATGAAATGAAGTGCATTAGTAGTCTAATAGAATGTGGTAATTTGCGATGAGTACTAATACTAGCGTAAATATAAGTAATATATATTTTCTACTTTTATAATGGCATTAATTTGGTACTGGCGGAATTGCTAAAACGTAATGGTGTTCTTGTAGGCAGTCTTAATATTTTCTTAGTGTCTGAAATAATATTTAGAGCATCTGTATGGATTGTGTAGTGTATTGTGTAAGCTGCAGAGTAGAGAATTATAGTATAGTTATTACTTGTTATGCGCTAGTGGTCGTTCTATTGGAATATAAATGAGCATAATGTTTACTTTATTTTGCTGTAGTCTCTCAAGAGGAACGTCTTTGCGGATGGATTTGAACTCAACAAGGAATCCGTTCAAAGGCTCTATGAGTGGGAACACAAGTCACGGAAGTGGAGGATTGAGGCGAACTGCGACGTGCAACACTTCACGTGGACATATGGAAAGCACTAGTGGCTCAACACGTCGTGACATTCATATCAACATGAAAGAAGCAAATATTCCTCTCATACAAGTAGATCAAGTCTAAACTGACTTCAATATGCGTATCTTCAACTTTGATCCAGCTCTTCATTATGTACATGTCCGAAATATGAAAACAGTTTATTTGCCTGACATTTTCCTTGGCTTGCGTCTTGTGTGCTCCGTCTTTCCTGTTCAAACTTTAGAAAATGTTTGTTTCGTAATGAAGTACGTATATGAATAATAGGGACCTACGATAAAATGTATAAGTAATATTAAGGATAGTACAGTACGTGTACGTAGATAGAAATGAATGATTGGTGTCTCTTGACATTTCAAGAGAGAATTGGTATATAAAACTGTCTGTGTGCAAAATGAGACGAAATGAAGGGATAGTCATGACTGGATTGAAATAACATGACTGCTTCGCCACAGCTGCAGATACACACCAGATTTGGGCAGTTTTGCAGTCAACTCCTTTTCCTCGGACATTTATACATACCACTTCACACTTTTGACGTTGTTGTACTTGTAATGCTTGATATACAGTGGAGTTGTAGCTTATAGATGTGGTGGTTATATCAATATCATGTCTGTACATATTCAATGTGTAATTTACAATGTAAATTATTTCCAGTTTCAGTTGTTCTAGAGTCAGCTGCTCTATCAGTATGTACTAACTGCATACGGATATTTGCATCAAGACCAAGTATTCATTAATAAAGCGACTATTTATTTTCGTCTGTACTTTTACTCTACCTAAATCATTTGCATAGTATTACGTTTACTTACACTTTTTTACATTTACATCTCTGAGATATTACTAAGAAATGCATTGACTTCAGCACTCGTTGTTCTGTTATTTTCTTGAGACATGCTGCCAACTTCCTGTCATAGGTACAAAATGGAAAAAATTGCCGCAGTTTCTCTAAAAATAGAATAAACTCCTCTAGATGCGAAACATGTGTTTAAATTAGTATCCCTTAGCTTAGAAATACTAATTAATCTTTTAATTAGAGTAGTGCTGGGTGTGGGTAGGGAATTTTTGACTTTTATCTTGATATAAAACTTCAATAAGAAAATTCACCGAAGCAAAGCAGTATTAGGGAATCCGGAAGATGATTAAAGTGCGTTAGCTGAAAAAACTGAAGGAAACTGTTGACACCCTATTGGTTTTACCACTTACGGTATTAGGTGCTGGGGTACAAATTCAATAACAAAATACCAACTAACCAATCAATGAATCCTTTCATATTTAAGTAGGTACTTTTAATTCTTAAAATGCGTACTTTTTGGCAGGAAATTCTTGTTTGCTGTTTTGTAAGTATGAGAATATTTTATATGGAAAATCAATATCATCGTCCTAAATTAGATATTTTCTTATAAGATGCATCTAAGTAGAGTCTTAAAGGCTTTTCCATCCTCAAGGAATCGAGTTTTGAAAGTGTTTCATTTTTCCATTCTACTCAATTAGTGACAAGGTAGGCAAGCATTTTACCTTAATAAGTCACGTGCAGACAGGAGCTACTTAAGCTAATAAATGGAATAGACTGGAATTGACAGACACTGTAGCTAGGCATTCCATCTTTCATCTACTTCCGCAGCTCACACCAATATTACACTACCTTACATACTTACATTACATTATACAAGAGTACAGAAACTCTTTACACTTTTCCATGTATAGGCAGTAGATTTAGGTGCGTTCATAAGTTATAAGATCTTCATTTTCTCCGTTTTCTTTCTTGGCATTAATGAGACTTCAAGACATCATCTACTCATAACCTAGTCCGTGACATCAGTAAAGCTATGAAAGTACTAAACACTCAATCGAGGCCATTAATTTTTACTTAAGTTCCATTCATGAACAGAAAATGAGTTTAGCCAGTCAATTTGTTAAGAGATTACAAAACTTTTTCAAGACCTACTTTTACTGGCTAGTATAATAATTTTAAAAACAGGACTAATATTATTATACACCCATAATGCAAAAAGTTCAACATGATACATGTTTTGTGTAGCACTTAGTTAGTAATGATATTATTATTGATTCAAACAAGATTATACTATTCTTAGTAAAGAAATATTGTTAATTGTATTTAGGTA
>JABASI010005514.1:0-12195 GCA_019776505.1 Tomocerus nigrus
TGATGTATGTGTCATACTGACGAGCAATGAGGAATCCCGCCACCATGACCAGCAAGTAGAGGCTCCTTTTCCTGTTGAACGGAACTTCTTGATCCAGCAGGACCTTGACCAAGGACATGAGGATCCAATCTAGTTTTTGGCGGGTGGAGGAACCGGCCATTGCCACGGCCAACACCAAAAATGAAAGTGGAAAGAGAGAGAAGATGAGGAGCCAGCAAGGCACGTCGAAAGTTCTCTGCACCAAAACTGTCAACGGGACATCGTGGAAATCGGAGCTGCGCTCGCAGTAGAAGGGAATCTGATCCTCATAGGTTTCTGTCAATTTCGTCCACAGAGAACTGCCTTTGAACTCGTCCAAGTGCCTCCCCAACATATCGATCATTCCACAACGTACATTTGATTTCACCATTTCGTAATTTCTTCCATAAAGTGCAGAGAAGTTAAATTTATTGGCCAATGACTCAACCGCCCTGTAGGTAGATGGACACGGATAATTGTTACTTTTTATTAAAGAGTAGATAGGCTCACTGCATTCCAACAACGTCCTCGCATATCCGAAGGGAAAATCTGAATCTAATCCAGTAATGACCATTCCGTGGAGATGTCCATTTAGAGAGTTCCAAACTCTTTCCCAATCTTCGTCCTTCGATATTTTCCTATCCATTAACACCTCCAAAGTCGGCGGCCATTTTGTGTAGAGGTGTCCGGTGTACACTGAATGATGAGTCTCATCATCGACCACAACAATGAAAAGTGGACTCACCAAATCCTCACTGAGATATCCTAGCCACCTTTCGTTCCCAGTATCTGGCACTTTTTTGTCGTAGAGAAGAATGAATGCTGAAGGACGACGATTCACTTCTCTGCCAAACAGTTTTTGTAGGTACCAGTATGAGTTTTCGTATTCCTCGAGCATGAGAATGTTCAATGTGCAGTAAGTCTTCGAAAAATCCCTGGGATCTTCTTCATCTCGTCGGAAGCGAGATTTGTTGTAGTTCGGAGTGGCCACTGTCCAGGGCTGTCCATTTTGATTTTCGACCAGGACGTGCGAGACCCAAGGAGAATGCTGCGAAGCGACGAGATTAAAGTCGCAATTTCTGTAAAAAGATAAGTTTGGGATGCACGTCGCTCTGTTGACCCCAACAATAAAAATGAAGAAAGATGCTAAAGAATTGAACAACATTCTAGATTTCATTTCACCCGAGTGAGCAGTAGTAGCAAGTGAAGTGCCAGAGTGAGAGAACCAGAAAAGATGGCTGCATTCCTCCTCGGCCAAACTCAATCGATTTCCTACGAAAGCAAAGGAAGCCTTGACAGTTGTTAGCAACGACAAATTCAAAACAAAAGAGAGCTACGAACGATAAAAGCATAAAGACGACGGATTTAATCCGATTTTAGTCGGTTAAAATCCTCAAGCATTTGAGTAAAAAATTTTATTGCTGACCTGATTTTTATGTTAAAAAGAAGAGGAAATGATAAATGATAAAACTAGAAATGTGCGCACTGGGTGACGAGGGTGCCTATTTATTTGTAGAATATGCATGGGTAGAGAATAAAGTGCATTCGCTTGCATGTACACAAATAAAGTTTCGGGTTCTTGTCGTATTTTGATACTTCACTAACAAAACCCACGTACTTATTTTCTTGTTTGGGCCTCTTTGTGGACTTATAGAAAGCATAATTATATTCCGTGGTGGTGCTGGTGATTAAGGTCAGGGTCTCTAAATTCAGCAGTCTGTATGCAACAAAATTTCCTTATATCATGTGGATTTCATGCAAAATGTCAAGGTTTTGTTTCCTTCTTTCTAATTGCTCATAAAGTGACAAAAAATGATTTTCTGATTGCTGTTTTTCGTGAATTGTATAAGTATGTGATGGCAATGAGAGTAGACGTGTTATGTTGTGTATCGGCGAGGGATTACGTAATATAATAATTTATGTTAGCAGTGTCCTTTACGGGGTACTAAAAACCTTTTGCTCCCTCAAACCTTTATTTTGTGTACCATTTAGGTCAAAATAATTGGCTTCAAACCATTTAGTGAGTTGAGAGAAGTTATTTTTAGATTGTCAGGTAACGAACTAGAAAATTTTTCTTCTATTTTCTCCTTAGTTATATTAATATCCTTATTTATTTATTATATATTTAGTATTTAATTGAGGAATTGCTCTGACGAGATTGTTAAGTCGTATAACACCACGTTACATTTTTATATTAAATAAGTAAAATAGTAAGAAAAATAAATAAAGAAACGCCACAATATGTTTCAACGAAAAGAATAAATTAGTTTTCTGTCTTATGTCTTATAATAATTTGTCTGCGACCCTTGGACTAACGTCGGTACCCTGTAAATTTTCTTTTCAGAAAAAAGGATTAGCTGTTCATCAGCAAAGACGACATTTGCAGCCCCCTCCGGAACAACGATTTTTCCCAATAATATGCCAAATTTATTGAATATTTGAACGCCATCAGAAGTTCCAGTGTAAACGTTACCCGCTGTATCAATTTTGATACCATCTGGAATTCCCACATCGCTCATTGTAAAAACTCGGCGATTGACCAAAAAATTAGCCTCGACATCATAGGCATAAATGGTGTGTGGCCTCTTCACATCATACTCCCCGGTGCCTTTGAAAAATCCAGTGTCACTAATATAAGCCACTTTCTCATCAGGAGAAAATGCGATCCCATTTGGTTTGACGAAACCATCAGCGACCATTCTTAGATTCCCTCTGAGTGGATCATATCGATAGACAAAATCACCAAGTTGGGATGGGGGTCGAAAATTCTGCTCGAAACCGTAACTTGGATCTGTAAACCAATAACTTCCGTCTTTCGTGACCACTACGTCATTAGGACTGTTGAAATTCAGTCCAAAAAAGTTATCAACAATTACATCAACCTCATAAGTAAAGGGATCTAAAGAATATAAGGCCGCTTCAGCTTTTAGATTTCCTTGAGAGCAGATTATGATTTTGCCAGTTTGTTCGTCATACGTCAAACCATTTGCCATGCGAATTTCTTTGTTCCTTGGTTTGACTATGGACACATCTTTTGTTTTCAAATTCAATTTGTATATTTCGACAAATTGATCTCCCCCACTTTGATTTCCGAGACGATTAGAAGTAAAGAAAACTTCTTTCGTTTCTTTGATGTAGGCACCAGCCTCATGCGCAAAGGGAATGGAATTTGTTGCCAGATTTTCTATTGTCGTATTTCTTTTAATTAGTTGAAATAAATTCGAATGATAGACTATGATGACTGGAGTTAGCTCTTGAATGTTTTTAATTACAGTTGACACAAGTGGATTATCATGTTTCCTGTAAATTATAGTCGACGAGAATGGCTCCAAAGTCGGACGATAAAATTTTGTTCCGATTGCAGCTAGATATCTGTAATTACATTCAATATAATTATTCCCTTCTCTCGGTTTCCCGCAAGGGTATCCTTTGATCCCGGTTGAATTTGGTTTCATCTTGACATTTCCGTCTTGATCTTCAAATTTATATCCAAGATTATGTTTATCGTTATACGATGAAACACCTTCATACTCAGTGACTACTGTCCAAAGTGAAATAACATGTTTACATTTAAAATGCTTTCATAAAATAAAGTTAACAACAATTTGTAGAGAACTTAAGTAAAGGGTTTTCGAACCTGATATGGCAGCAAAGGCAAAATAAAAGAATTCCAATAACAAAAGGCAGTGTAGCTTAATCATTTTCTGAAATTTTTCCTGAAATTAGAAATATTTAAATATCATATTTGTACAATGAGAGGATCATTTTCAGTTGGACCTAAATTTTGGGCATTCAATTTTGTAACTAAAAGACTTAAGTTCTTCAAATTATTCGAAATCATTATTGGTGTATTATGAACATTAAAAAAATAATATGTAACATTTTCATTGATGATTTTACTAATACAGATAACTGGAACCAAAATTTGTATATACCAAGCAAAGTATCGTTTTTATTTAGCAAATTGCACTCCGAATTACTAAAACTTGAATACGTACTAATTTTTAGAGATTTTTTAGATGTTTGCAAAATAATATAGAATAACAATGTAATCAGATTTTGCTTACCCACTATTAAATTACGAATGTTGAAAATAATTTTCAGTCCATTAAAGTTGATTCGAAGTGTTGAATATTAATAAGACTAGGTATATTCAGTTTCTATGTATTTAAATTATTTTTAAGTTTTTGGGTTCTCAGAAAAGATAACAATTGTCTTCTTAAGACGTGATTCTATCATCTGTTTAGATTAACAACGGATAAAATCATTGTAAAATATAACTAGGCATCCCAGGTTAGATCTTAAATCGAAGAAATTAATATGCAAGACCTTTTGGGATGCATGAAGATCATTTACAGTTTATTAAACAAACAAACTTTCCTAATGGAAAAATACAGATAATACTTGGAGGAAGCGGAGTTACTAAATGTTTCAAACTGTCTACTACTCATGCACATTATAAATAAATACATGAAAAGTAAAATAAATAAAATCTTTCTGTAAAATATGAAGTGCTGCTGTGCTCGGTATGAGTGCACGAATAAATACACCTGATGATGAATAAATTCATCTGATATACTTCCTAAAGTAGAGCAATAATTTGTCTATTTCTAGAATTAAATGAAATGCCGACCTGAAATCTAGAACATCAATAAATGTGAAGGGTGTCAAAAGTAAAGGAAAGTAGTAGTTCACTCACTTTTGCTTTTACACAGACCATTTACAGAAATAACAAATTGTAACGTACATACTGGCATGCATTTTCCAGTACAACTTGTACAACTATACATCTATTATTAGCATTCCTGTGATAGAGAGGGTAAGTTGCCTAATATTGTTACCTCGGTATTAGCACAATTTAGACTTAATCGTGAGCCAATATTTCTAACGAGTGAGCCAATTAAAACCAAATCTTGTAAATAACGGTTTCGCAATTTCCCATTTCCTAACCCATTTTTAAAGGCATATGGGAAATTGAGAAAATTTAGAAGAGTAGGAAATTACTGGGAAATGAAAAGGTGCTATGGAAAGTAAAAGAAAAATTTTAATAATTATTATTTCAAATAAAGTAATTTTGCGAGCTTTAAAACGCTAATTCATGCACGGAAACTGTCGCATTCTTTCTTTCATTATTATCCTTTAGTACAGATAAACGCCAATTATAATGGCACAAGATATCAAAATTAATTGCCGAACATTTGGCAGATCTTTTATAGTGGTATTTTAAATTTGATTGTTAAACCAACCCTACCTGGTATTTTTTGATGCAACATAATTTTGCATTGAAATTCGACTTTAGGTAATTGTGCTTTCTGAAAGCCAGAAAAGACCGAAAGTAACATTTTACAGTTGCCTTTTCATAAATAGCTGTGTTTTCCAAATATCTTTTTGTGCATCACAGTAATTAATCGATCACTAAAATATTTTCATTATACCAAAGAAATGTTAAACACGGGGTTAGTATTGAAGTATGACATATAACTTGAAGCGGTATGCATAAAAATAGATTTTTGGCTTTTTATCGCATCATTATTATTTTTATTAACCTCAAATTACTCCGCAAATTTGCTACACACAGATCAAGTCACTTTGAGGACAATATTAGATAATATATTATTTATAGTGTCACAATTAAAAAGCTTAAATATTCTCTGACGCAATTTCTATTGCAATGGAGAAATACCTAACGACCTGTCTCATACAGACGGAGAGGTTTAAATGTTTTATTGCTCCTTCCTGTGACAACAATTACCTTGAAATATGAAGAAATTTACTCATTTTCTTTTTTAGTATGTGATGCATATACGCATCACAAGAAGCAAGAATTAGAGCGAGCTAAAAGTGTAAAAAGGATGACAAGCCGTAACAGTAAAGCTCGCCCTTCAAGGTTACCATGTGCACATTTTAATTGGCAACAGTAAAATCATAAAATTATTTCTATGTAACAATTTATCTAATGTAGTAATTGGAGCAGTAACCTATAATATACAATGTCTTAGGCTATTTGTAATATTTAATGCATTATAAAAGCAGGATTCAATGGAAATGTTCTATAGCTATAGAAGTAAGCAGCAGAGGGTGGAAGCAGTTAGCAATTCATAATAAGTGATTTTATTATTTGATATAGTATCAGATAAGGTAGAAGCAGTATAGAAGGGTTAACACTATCGAACAAACAAATTATTAGAAATAAATAGGAGTTTTACTGTATTCTTTCGTATTTGACTATTAAAATGGAGAATGAGTTATCTCGATAACCCGTGGTCATAAGAATTTCAACTATTTTCAATAGGGTTCGTCACAGGCCTATATGCATTGTTTTTGTGTAGTTTGGTCAACCTACGTCAATGCGTTCCATAGTTATGGTGTATACGTACAGAAGGACGGACGGAATTTCTTCTTTAAGCTCCACAGTGGGCAAGCTATAATGGCCTACCTATGTAACTATACTTACTAATCATTGCAAGTTATTACCGGCATATGTATCTCTTTGGTAATTTTGCCAGGTTCTAATAATTCCAAGAGAAACCACTAAAATTTCTATCTATACTGTACCTAGTTAATTAACGGTTCAAAAACAATTAATTCAATTCGTGATCTGGAAATGGGTTCCTTCCAAGTAAAGACACGTGCCGACTTAATAAGGGCATAAACAAAACCCGGAGCAGAAATGGCAAGAACGACGTTGTATTATATCAAAAGCTGCAAAAATATAAAAGAAAAGTCGGAAGATTATAAAATGGTGTATTAAGCCTAAGCTTGTGCTTCGGATCATCGAAAATATACCAAATGAGGAGACCACAAGAAGCCACCAAAGGATATTAACAATTAATGATGCCAAGATGCCATAATTACAATAACATCCTCTTCAGGTTCAGCATGTTCGTGTTCAATCCGTTGTCCGTCCGTGTGTGTAGATATGGCAATACAAATTACTGCCATGGCAGAGAAGACCTGTAATAAATGCAATTGGATTTTGTATTTTATTATTGTGTATTTTCTATTTTTTTTTATAAAATTGTAATTAGATGCTCTTCCACAGTCATACCATACAGTAATGAACACCAATAAAAAATGGGCATTTTCTGACGAGAAAAAAACTTCTTCTTCAGGTCAATTGAGCAACGCTTGACAATTTCCCATTTTGAATATCTCAGCCAAGGCATCGAATTTTTGCTTACCATTTTGTCTATCAAAATGAAGAAAAGAGTACCTTTTTGCCTTTTCGGAGCAAATTGCACACGGACAGCGTTTTTGATGCCCTTATATCAGCTCAGTTGTCAGTGCAAATTGACTGCAAGGAACAAAATATGATACTTAGGTAGGTATAGTAATATTATGTAAATATTTCATCCATCTTTCATTAATTATTCTAGAATGTTTTTCTAGAATTAATTTTCGAGGATGATCTGATTTTCTAGAATTAATTTTCTAAAACGATCTAATTTTCTAGATTAATTTTCTGCAATTAGAACAATCTGCTTTTCTAGAATGATCTTATTTTCTAGAATTTATTTTCTAGAACGATCCGATTTTCTAAAATTAATTATTTAAAATGATCTGATTTTCTTCAATTAATTTTCTAGAACGATCTGATTTCCTAGAATTAATTTTCTAGAATGATCTGATTTTCTAGAACCCCGAATCACAGTGGAGGACCAACGATTGATGAATAAAATTCCTGTTATTAGTTCAGGAATGGATAGGAATGAAACGGTATCTGACACCTGACTCCACCATACACCAATCACCAAACCAAAACCAACCCTCCTCTATCAACAGAAAACGGTTAGATTGCCGCATATAGGTTGGAATTAAATTAAAAAAGACCGTCCACGTTTTATGGCCATTTTCGAGAAAAAATATTATGAGAACACCGTTCAATGTTGGGTGCATCAATTATCATTGCATAGGCCCCCTTTTATTCTCGAGGGTGTGCTCTTATTGTATGTCGGTTTAAGTGGTTCGACTGCGAAAATGATTTCGCACACAATTGTCACTACTAAGGCCTTTCCCCAGTGCGAATTCTTGTATGTGTTTCCAAATGGCCAGATTGTGTAAAAGACTTTTCACAAAATTGACACTTGTAGGGCTTTACGTTGGTGTGCAATCCGGCTTGTACTCGGGCCTTTATAAGACTGATAATTATTTGTGTGAATCTTGTATGAAATTGCAAGATGTTCACGTGGGCAATGGTTTTGCCTCACAATTGGCACTTGTAGGCTATTTCCCCAGTGTGAATTGTTGCATGTGATTTCCAAGCATGAAAATCTGTGAGTTGTGGTCGAATAGTTATGAATGTGATTTTTTTCTCTCCTACCTATTTACAGATATGAAGTGACCATGGATATTGAATGTCTATAATTAGTCTGCTTACGGATACATAACTTACGTATACAGTTGAAAAAGACATGGCCATTGATATGATTGCACTACTTCAATCAAAATTGATTAACATTTATCAATATCACATGCGAAACGTATTAGTTCTCAATTATTAACAGTGAAAAATTGACACTCAATTCTCAACCGCTGTCATCCTAATTGGAAAAGAGTAGTAAAAAATGGACTGGTTAATTACTGGCATAATTATTTTTGCTTTATTGTTTTCCATATTTTTGGTGACGATAAGTCTAGGCGATGCCGACATTGTTACACTCTTTTATTGTCACACTGGACTACAACCTGGTAATTTATCTATTTAATTACGGTGCAGATTTATGCACTTATTGCAAAAATTGGATTAATATTTGTTTATTGCATTAATACACAGTTGACGCATTTGCCAACAAAGCAGTATGGATTACTGGAGCTTCGTCAGGAATCGGTGAAGGTATGTATTTTGGTTTTGTACAATTGCAATTTTATGGAAATAAATTATTACTATTTGTATTCCTAAATTTGTACATATATTTATTGTTCAGCATTAGCAAAAGAATTGGCGAAATGCACATCCACAAAACTCATCCTCTCTGCCAGAAGGGGCAACGAACTTGATCGTGTCAAGAAAGAATGTTTAGGTTTGCATTATATAATCTAAAATGTAATTATTACACAAAAACTCTAATGAAATCTTAATCCTTTCCAGAAATCAATTCGAATCGTGACAGAAACTCTATCCTTGTCCTGGAAATGGACCTTATGAATCATTCCCGTCATGAAAAAGCCTTTAAAGATATTTTGGCAACTTTTGGAAAGGTTTTTCAAACACAATGTCACATACAATATTTTTGCTCAAATTCTAAATAAATCTCAAACTACATATTATTTATTAGTTAGATGTGCTAATTTCTAACGCGGGCCGCTCACAACGCGCCTCCTGGCCAGAAACAGAGCTGGCGGTGGATAAGGAATTATTTGAGCTAAATGTATTTTCAGTCATCAATCTGAATCGTATCGTTGTGCGACATTGGCTTAAAGTAGGACAAACTGGTGGTCAACTTGCTGTCATGTCTAGTGTCGCTGGAAAAATGGGAGTTTATCAGAGCGGATCATATTCCGGATCCAAATTTGCACTACACGGATATTTTGATAGCTTGCGAAATGAAACTCGAAATGATGGCGTCGACATTACAATAATCTGTCCGGGCCCCGTTTTTTCTCCGATTTTACAACAAGCTTTTACGGCACAGGCAGGCAAAGTGAGTATGCAGGGAAGAAACTGCAGGATTTTGTATGCAGACATTTTTGTGCAAAAAAATACCATAAAATATAATTTTGTGCTTTTTTATCACTTTTAGACAGTGAACCAAGTTTATGACCCGGACGATAGAAGATTGACCTCGGAACGGTGTGCTTACCTAAGTTTGATAGCGATTGGGAATAAATTAGAAGAAAGCTGGATGGCCTTGTCACCAATTGTGTTGTTCGTCTATTTGTCAGCTTATCAACCATTCCTTTTTGCTAAGTAAGTAATAAGAAATTATTTATGTATGTTCATGAAAAGAAATGAAAATGATTTTTACTACAAAGCTAACTGACTTTAATTCTAATTTTTTCAGAGTAAGCAAATTTGTACATTCAAATGGACTTTTTTTTAAGGCTCGAGGAACAAAGGAACGATAAAATAAGTAAAAAAACAACTTCTTGTCCAAAATTTTATTTGCAAATACATATAATTTAAAACGCACCAGCTTGTTTATCCACAACTTTCAATCATGAATGTTATTTGTACATACTTAAAATATAATAAATGACACAAGATTGAATTGTTGAATTCTTATGCGCTGAATTGAATATCTGAACAGGTATGTACTAAATTATTGGTTTATAAATTCACAGAAGCCAAATGCATTTGACCACACACTACTAGTCCGACAATAGCAAAAAAATCTAAATTACCTATTTATTTATTTATTGACTCTCTATTCTACTAAATAAAATTACTTATTTAGTCTTACCGAACTATCTGCATTCATTTCTCTGCATGCATGGCTAGGGACTTATATTTTTATGAAGTTAAGGGTACATTTTTCTCAAAGGGTACAAGTTTCATTATATTTATATATGTAAGTAAATATGTATATACTTAATAAGAAAATTTTACAGAAAATGGTTTTTGTTTGTGGCCACTGATTTCCTAGAAAAACAAAGACATAAAGATTTTCTCAGAGATACTGATGGAAAAATGTTTTGCTACTTAAAAGGGTATTATTGTAAAGTGTAAAGGGAATAATATAAATGCATTTTCCAAAAGGAGGCTAAGACGAATGTAACAATTAATCTCTAGATTACACAGAATATTTGAACGCTTAATAAATAAAACAGGTACGGATCAAGTCAGTATAGTTCATTGCTTAAACAATGCGTCACAACATCAATAATTTTCCACTTTTTTTCTTTTATAACGTTGCAAATGTCTTCGTCGTTTCTATTATAAAACTCCGAATTGGAGACAGAAGTTGATTCTACACATATTATTGGCTACAAGTTACATTGAGCCGGATTAAGTTAGGAATCTGAGAATTTTCTATTTATATCCTTCCGAGGGGACTTCAGGTAGGGCAATCGGGTATGTGCACACCGCACCGTAACAATCCCTTCGCAAGGATTTGTATAGAAAATTCTCAGAATCCAAAATTAATGCTCAATGGAACTTGGAGCCAATAATATCTGAACCTGAGCTCAATGACAATGTACCTGGACTCGAGTCGTCAGAGTGAACGTGATTCACCTCTAAGCAAAACAAATTATTTTTCTATTAAAGATTTTTTAAACTTTTTTCACATTAGAAAATCATTAGGCGAAACCATTGCGAAAGACAACTATATAAGTGGTCTTATGTAGTTAACTTCGACAATTTATTTAACTTGATCTGTCATCATTGTTTGCATTACTTCAACCATCACGAGCTATTTACAATTTTTTATAACTGAAAATGTGGAATTTAGTGTTCATTTTTGTTGTACACTGTTCTGTCATTTCATCAAGTAAGATTGAATACAGAGTACTAATTCATCATTTTTATTTAATCATCACATTACATCGTTATTTCTTTCTCATAGCCGATAGTCTCAGCAATATTTTACTTTAAATCAAATGTGTTTAAATATATTGGTGCATGAAACTAATATATTAATTTAAATTTTAAATTTATTAAATTAAAAAATTTAAATAAAATTGAATTTTTATTTTAGAAGAAATCGCTGTCGATGGAGGCATGGTAAGTTCAGTCTGAGGATGGTAAAGTATATTTTAATGAAAGAAAAAAACCAGGACTAAAGTTACAAGCTGATTTTAAGTTTTTAAACCCCTCACCGAGTTCGAGGTCCGGCTTTGTTCAGTTACGAACTCTGAAGACAATTTATTTCTTTCGAAAAAAGTCATCGGGCACTGTAATTCAGCCGGGACGGACAGACAGATATAGTAAAACCATGAGGGAACCAAAGTTTATCAAACGATTTACATATCAGTGCCCAGTTTCCACAGTTTTATAAATTTCAACATTTTTAGTACATTTTGCTTGTTTGCAGCTAATTTATTTTATTTTCCAGGATGAATTCAATAATTTCCTCAAAGAAGCTGGATCAAAATTGGTTGTAGTGGACTTTTATGCACCGTGGTAAGAATTTTTTAAATAAAAAGTAAGTAGGTATCATATTGTCATGGGGCATGACGCAGCGCTAACTATTTTACCTCCCAACTCCCCTCTGATACACATTAACAGCACTTTAGTAG
>JABASI010005515.1:0-12192 GCA_019776505.1 Tomocerus nigrus
CAGGTTTATGTCAACCGAGTCAATGCTGACATAATATAATATATACCTAGGTAGTAACGTTATAATTATATCGCCTTGCGCTACTATAGCCACTGCGCACCTCCTAATTAGCTACACAAATGAATTCTTTATAATTTAACGATACTATATATAGTATATGAAATATGATTGGTTGGATGGATGATGGATTTTCAATATGATTAACATTTATTCGTTCCATATCTCAAGTGTTTTCATTTGGAGTCTGCTGCAATTAATACTAGCAATACCAAAAGGATGATTATTGGTTTATGAATGTATTTGTGTAAATCTGAGTAGGTCCTGGTCCTACTATCCTACCTATACTATTATCGAAATTGTCTCACTCATACGTTACTTTTTTACTGTTAATCTAAAGAAAAATATATTTTCTACTTCATTAAAACTACTTGTAAACTAAGTAAATATTTACAAAACTAAAATTTTGCCTATTGCTAAATAAACCTATTTCCTGTGTATTTAAAACGATTGAGATTGTAAAATTCTATAATTTGTTCGGCAAGTAAAATTTATGTGAAATATGAAATCCTAAAATAACTTACAAATTCGTGTGGAGTAGCTTCTACTCCCCCGACAATTAAAATTGAAGCATTTCTGGGAAATCTGACTCGAGGAGCAGCTGTAATACAAATTAATTATTTAAAATTTAATCTTTTAATTGAAGAGCACATTCTTTAAATGAAATTCGAATTACAAATAATATATGTTTACCTGAAATGGATGCTGCAAAGACAAAAATGAGAGCAAAAACTAATTTCTCCATATTGCTTCAAATGCAGAAATTATATAGTTGGATCCATGCAGGTACTTTCAAACAAGCCATTTATGTTTAATTTTTACTCTTATCGATCATATCTATGTAGTTTAAAAGATAAACTGGAGCTGTCTATATTATTTTTATCGCGCAAAATGAATGATGCATTAGGGCCTACACCTATTTAGATTAAAAATGTTATTTATCGAGATAATTAACGATCATTTTGTTCAGTATTTGAAGTGACAATCTAATTTGTGCTCATTAACAGTATATTTCGTTACTAAAATGGGGAGCTTGTGAACGGAATTTTGAAACTAATTGTTGGTAAGGCACGATGAAAAAATGGCAAATTAAAAGTCGACGCAATAATTTGAATACTACCTGCTCTTTATAAATGAAGAGATTTGTAACTACCTAACTATAACTAACTGGTATACATGCTAAGTACTTATTATTGTAGTTTTTCATTAATACTTTTATTAAAGCAGAATTGGTTGTTTTATAAAAATGTTCCGTTTGTTTGCTTGTGTTTCTTTAGATGTTGGGTTTTTACAGATTAGTTTTTTTGCGCACCGCAGTTACATAAATAATAATTAACTGATTACCCTTGGGGGTATGTCTGTCTATTGTCTATATACAGGCACTAACTCTAAATAAAGTGGATTTGATGATTGTGGCATCAAAATTCCATGTCATTATTTTCATTACAAATTATAATATTGCATCATCCACTGAAACTAATGGTCATACCACCCTCAAAATAACTTAACTGATGCGTGATGCATATGAATAAAATAGCAAAACCCTCCCGTAATGCTAAATGAGTTAGTAGGGGTAGATAAATGCATAAGCGAATAATATGTTCACAAGTTCACAGTCTGAACTTGATAACTACATCGATTTATTCAATTTCTCTTCTTGCTATTTCAAATACATTACATAGGTAGATAATCAATAAATTGGAATGGAAAGGTAGGTAATAATATTGGCATAGATTTAACTGGATCAGGAATGGGCTAAGATAAGGAAAAATATTATGAGACTCAACACGATATGAAGACTGCTTCCTGTGTTACCTGCTTATATATTTACTATTCATATAGGTATATTTATATAACTTATAAGTAGGTCCGGTATTAATATATATGCACTTAACAATTTCTTTAACTAAAATCTCTGATTAGCGTTATGCTTCTCGCATAACGCAACGTTTACCAAAGAGATGTTATTATTGTATATCTTTTATATTTTTTACTAATTGTAAAATAAAATGTGCTGATCTTTTATTTTTATTTCTCTTTTAACCATGTCTTCATAATGCTTGCATGACTCATTTACCTAGTTGTATTCATCTATATAAAAGCTTCTAGCAAAACGAAAAAATTTATTAGTTGTTTGAACATTGATACGGTACAACGTGGAAAAATATTTACACATTAGTGGGGAGGACGACCAGCTGTGCTGTACCGTGTTTCTGTCTGAATATCCAAGGTATGAAATTCCAGAGAGCTATAGAGGAAAGCGGAACCTAATTGTACATAAAAAAGTCATTTGCTAATTGCTATTTACCCATTTGGTCAATTATGGTTGATATATTCTAAGGTAAATGATATGGATGAGATAATCTTACAGCCTCCAAACTATCAGGAGGCTATATTATTATATGTATTTTGTCAGTAACGGAAGTTCAAATTAACAAGTACAAATATGAGTACAAATATTTACCTGCATTAAAAAATGTATCTACATATATTTTTACATTCATATAATTTCTTATATCACATCACGCTCGTCGTTTCCGCCAAGCTTTCCAACAATTGGCTACCTACATATATTTGTCAGTAGGAAAAGTTTACTTTTGGTTTATTTAAGCAATAATGAAGGTTCAATAGTTTGCTTCAAGATTTAAGTCTCTGACTTTTAATGAAGATAAAAAATAAGCATATTATAGTAAATATATTATTATAGGTATTCCAATTAGAAGATGAATGTCGTATTCTTATAAGAATCATAGTCACAGCCACAGCGTATATTAATTGTTATTATTTTTGGCTACATCATAAAAAATGGTGCAATTACTAATTAATATATGAAAATTTTTATGTCATGAGGAGAAATTAATTTTAATTCAAGACAGAAGAGAAGGAAGTAGTAATATGTACCTATACGTATTTGTTTTGCCTATAGTTTTGCTATTAGGTAGGTATATATACTTATAGGGTCAATTTATTATTATCATTTGTGTAATAAATTGTGCGTATTTAAGCAAGGAAAATTATTGTATGTTAATTCCTTTGTATTTATCTGCCGTAAAATTGAGTAAAATAAAACCCTTGTCTGTTTTATGTTCATTTATATGGTAGGTACGCAAGCAAATTCACTTTTGCAAACAATAAATTCTACTTTTTCATTCAGACGTTTAGGATGGCCATAAACATGTCTTGCCTAGCTATACTGTTACTCATATACATACATATCATACACATATATTGTATGTATACTTATAGCTACCTAATATGAGATTATTTTCCTTGCATATATGCATCTGTGTAAAACTAATAAAGATGATATGAGAAAATAAATAACAGATTACAATTACAGGTGTTGCATGTAATTGTAATTGGAGTTAGACATTTTAATATCCTGTGGTTTATCATATCATACACATTACTTATTATAGAAACATTTTGGTAACTCAGCTACCTTACAAAAAACGTGCCTAATTATATTTCTTCTTTGCAAAGAACACGAAAAAGTAACATTCATAATATTAAAATGGACTCTAGCAACATTATTTCGAGACTTGAATTCATGTTTAGACTAAAAGGGACAGTCGTACTAAAAATATGGAAACAATTACTTTTCCTTGCTCTGTACACATCTGCAATTTTGTGCTTACAGTATGTGATACCCGGACTGCGGATTCAATTCCAACAAACTCTCATTCCTATTTTGGGCACTGTTATCGGGTTTTTTCTAGTATTCAGGTCAAACACAGCTTACGCCAGGTATAATACTTATTTCGTCTTTGAACTAACTAATACATATTACTTTTCTGACAATTGTATATTTATTTAAGCAATATATTACAGATATTCGACGTTAAAAATCTGAATAGGTAGCCATATATTAATTTTTAATTAATTAGATTTAAATATCTTAATTGTTCATTATTATATAATATATAGGTTTATTACCAATAAACCAATATTACCAAGTATATAAATTGCTGATTGTTAGATCTAAACATCTAATTAATTTGAATTCTAATTTTTTTTTGAAAATTGTATACCATAGTAGTTTCTAATAAAATGTGAGGAATACAGGGAAATAAGTAGTAGATATTAATAGTGTTTACTTTACTACGAAGGTCATGGCACAGGCACAACTTTGTTTGAATTATATTTAGTAGTATAAGTAGTTACGGTAGTTACAGAAAGCATAATATGTAATAATTATTTATGCGTATAAAAAGTGTTTATTTTGTGTCATGAACAGTTGCGTATATTTTTTGTCAAGGTATTGGGAAGGTCGGTGTATCTGGTCGAACATGACGCTGTATGTGAGGACTTTGACTCGTTTAATTTGGGTGGGCGTCAAAGAGCCCACCGTAAGCGAAGTGATAGAGAAACAGACGGCAATTAATCTTCTCATTGCTTTTGTCTACGCCACTAAAAATTACCTGCGAGAAGAATATTCCTACGAGCAGAAAGATATCCACGATCTTATTCAACACTTACCCAGACTGGCTACAAGGAGTAGTCTTCCCAATGACACGGAACAAAACTCTGGAGAGGCACAGGTCCAGAAACAAAAGCCGGATGAATTGACCTTTAAGGCACACGATCTCTTCACGGCCACCAACATCCCCGTCGAATTGTCTTTGCACCTACAGGCTTACATCGAGAGCATTCGTGCTCGGGAACTATGCGATGTCACTCTGCTTAAAATGATGACCAGTGGTATAAATCTGTTTTCAAAAATTAACAATTAATTTTTTAGACTTTTAATTTTAGATATACATATCAGCACAATCTTACTAGGTATCTTCATTAATTTTATTTGTAACTTAATCCATCGAGACTCGGCTTCGATTGCTGATCGACCACACAAATTTTTTAACTTTGTTATCTACGCCAGAAAGTGCTTAGATTCTTTTCTTTCAAATAATGACAATGAGAACAATTTTTATAACTACTTGTATAATGATAATATTTGTATTCGCAGCTTTGGGAAATCTCATGGGCTGTTTTACAAGTTTTGAAAGAGTTTTACGGACTCCGATTCCTTTGGCCTATTCAGTTCATTTGCATCAAGCCGTTTGGCTTTATCTCCTGGCACTTCCCTATCAATTAATTGGGAACTTGAGCTGGTGGACTGTTCCTGCCGTTGGATTGGCTTCCTTTTCCCTTCTTGGAATTTTGGAAATTGGTTGGGAGATAGAAAACCCTTTTGGATACGACGACAATGATTTGGTAGAAAATTCTATAAAAAAATAAACATTCAATCATCTTTGCATACACTTCCACTTTAAAGATATTATAACTAATAGTATTCATTAAAATAAATCCATAAATCAAATGACTGATTTCTACGTTGATATTTTACATAGCCATTGGATGATTACTGTAAAGTACTACGCAGAGAGATTCGCATAATCACAGGCAATGGAATTCCTTCGGCCGAGTGTTGGTTGTGGTCTTCGAAGAATCGACCGTTTTTACCAGTTTCGTGCTCAACTGCTGACGAATTGGCTGAAAAGTCCATCGAAGAAATAAGAAATCTTCTGAATGAGAATATCCACAGTGCCACTCGCAATACTTTTCTGAGCTATGAAAATCTGGACAAACAGACACCTACTCCTACTCCTTCTCTCTTTGACTTTTGTAGCAAATTTAGAAAGAATTCCACTAATGTCTGACTATTTAACTTATCCATTATTTTTTGATGCAATAATGATCTTTTGTAATTATTTCTGCACATCTAACTAACACAAAATGTCTAATGCATGCACATTATTATGTACCATTAATATTATTTATATATTTGTAGTATTAGGCTGTATTATTTGTAATTCTCAAGGCAGTTTTCAAGTTTTTACTAAATAATAACGAATCTAAAGTAAATGTAGCACAAATACGTACATATTATTATGTAGGTTACTTAATTGATTGGTGAATAGGTAGTTTCATTTTATTATTCTGTGATTTCTATTCCTTATTAAATTATTGCTAATTGTAAACCCGAATATCTTTGCAGAGTTTTATATTCCGTAAGCATAATTTAAGTGAGTCAATAATAGTGAGCGTTTGAGTCCCCAAATGTTCATGGAATTATTTAGGACAGGAATTGAGGTACCTATGCAATTATTATTAGAATAAAGATAGAGTCAGTAGAAAATCGTGTTAAGACCGACTAAGATGCACAAGCACAAGATATTTAGGAAAGTGCTGTGGCTGGGACAATGATATTTTTAAACTCCATTGAGACTACTGCGACGGAGTTAGTTGGAGGAGCGGGAGCCGCGACCCGGGTAAAAAAAATTTCAAAGACCCGATTGCGGGCACTCAGCTGAAGATTGCATTGCATTTATTTTACGAAAGGTTACCGTTTATAGCATTGACGATGATCATTTTCTCATCTGATAAATATAAAAATTGTCCTTGAAGCCGTTGCAGCAGCAAAAATCTCTGCTGAAGTGCTGAAAAGGTTATCGATGATGCTAAAGCTGAAAGCAAATCATTCCATTTCAAGACTTTACCAAAAATCTGCGAATAATATATTTAGAGTTGACAAAAGGTCTTAGAAATTATTTATGGATATCTCTTTAACTGACAGCATAGCAATATTGATTGCAGCTGTTCCACTATTTCTCCTAATCCTATGGATTACTTTCTTTCTCCTGTTTTTGTTAGTTGACTACTGTAAACTTTATCTGTACACTTCTGTATTCGATTCTCTTTACTTTCTTATATGCGGCTGTTCACCTCAGCACCGTTACGATATTGACAGGGAAATATACAAAAGGCAATTAAATATAGAAAAGAGACTCGCAATTGACAAAAGTATTTTAGAAGGAACAGTTCGCATTTTATTGTTTTCAGATGTTGATATATACACCCCATTTACTGACACAGGAAATGCTTGTCACGATATTATTAGTAAGGGTGATCACAACTTAAAAAATGTCACAAACATGTCATTATTATCATCATACAATTCCGAAACCGAGAGATACAACAGCCAGTCTCTATTTAATACCCTAAAATTAAAATATGGTCCGGATTTTACGAATTCAGAACGGAAATGCTACGCAGATCACCGAGTTCTTCATATTGTGCTACTATTCCAAAAAGTATTGCATGAAATTGTCGAATCAAATGCTAATTTCGAGAAGGAATCAAATGAAAGGTATCCGAAATAAATATATTTACAGTAGTTTGAGTACATTCACTTAATTTACTCATACATGACAAATTGGACGAACTTCCTGTACTAATTTTGAGACTTCATGGAATATGTTTTCAAATTAATTTTATTGCAGCATTGCCAAGTGGTTAATAGAGTTACCTTCCTATGGAAATACGCCGACGGAAGGCGAAATTCTTTTTCACAATTTAAATTCTGTTTGGAATGATTCAGTGTTTCAAAAATTTTATCTTCAAGAAAAAGAGAAGGGTATGAGCAACAGTTTGGATTTCATCTTTGAAAAGCAACAACTCAATCGAATGGTTCGAAAGGATTTCCTCCCAACGAATCAAGACATCGAGAAAATGCATATAGTCACAGCACATGATCAATCTTTGAAAGTAATGAAAGTGGTCATGAATCTAAGCAAAACCCGTAAGATAAAAATTACAAAATTTTCTATGAAGTTTTTAAAATTAAAATGTAAATTAGGTAGCAAAATTATTTCTGATTATTGTGATTTCGCAATTTTTATTGGACGACAAGAGAACGGCTATTTTTTAATACAAAATTCAATACCCAATTCAAGTGTAATAAATATTTCTAACGATAAGAACAGTCATTTAAATGGACTTTTACCTAACATTATTTGCTTAGACGAGAGATTATTATCGGTAGACAAATTCCAAGACTGTTTCACTAATTTAAATGTGAGGAATGACATGATTGATTTTAAATGTGAAGTAGTCTCAAAAATAGCATCTCTTCCTTCAGTTGTATTTAATAGCCTCAACCCTCAACCCTTTATGAGTACGACTTTACCATCTAATTCTAAAAATTAAGTAAAGGCACGTTTGGGAAGCTTGTGTATTATGAACACGATGCTGAATAATATAATACATATTTCTGTAGTCTCAATTTCAAAATAATTTTAGCGATAAAAAATTAAATGATTAACGCTATCATTTAGTCGTAAAGTCATTTTCAATTAAATATACCAGCATAATATTAATATTTGAATTGAAATTATATTATTTAGTTTGCACATAATATGTATAATAAGTAATCTATCGAAAGTATAAAAAGGTATATGTTGCAGGCCAAGTTGACACATCGAACGCGACAACATTTGAAAAAAATTGTGAGATTTTTGTTTGTAATCTATCGTCGGCCAATGGAAAGAAAATAAAAGAATGTTTTCAAAATGAAAATGTCTATTGCTCAGCTTTCTTGTAAATTACTAAGAATCTACAACCACTATATGAGAGACATAAGACCACGCAACAAGTAAATCAGTAATAGGTACGTAAATATACAGTACAATACATACCTAGGTAATTTCATTTGGGATTTGGGACCGGAGTGTTACCTTTTCCCAGAAAATCATACACTCACCATGCATTGAGATATATTAACATGATGTATTTTCTTATATAACCTAAATAATATAAAGGCATTGTGTATGGATCGTTTTGCTGGTTCTTGGAAACAGATTTACCTTTAATCTAAGCTGCGCAAAGTACGACTGCTATACTCAACGGCACTTTTACCTCATTTCTCTACCTTACTTGAAAAACAAATTCCAGATTAGTTATGGTTTTGTTTGCTAGCAGTACAGTCAACCGAGTTTCAGCCATTTACGTTTTACAAAATCTCATCTTTTTCAGCTGAAGAAGTTTCAATAAAGCGGTGATGTTAACAAATAATTGTAATTTGTAGTTTCCTAAAGCAAACTTAATCAAAGGTATCCCAACAAGGAAAGAAGAACGCAGCAAAAATGACACACGTCTTCGCAGAGCAATCGCCATTACAGAATCCTCTTGTAAGTTTTGTACTTTCTATAAACAATAACTCTCGAACGATAAAATTACCAATATTTTTAAAAGTACAAATGAGTACAACGGATGTACGAGGCCAACACACTATCCGTATCATTTATTCCAAAACACTTAAATCATGGGCTCAGCTAAAATATAAAAGTTCGTGGCTCACGATATTATTGTGATAGTTTATTTAATTGAAGAAATTTTTTGAATATAATCAACTAATTATAAGGAATGGTTGTAAAATAAAAGTTTTGTAATATCCTATTAAAAAATAATTTGCTTGATCATGATTTTATTAACCCACAACATCTTGAAACTTAATTCCATGCAGATATTGGAGCTGGTGGCGTCATTTTTACCGACGCTTGACCTTCGTTCATGTGTACAAGTTTCCTCATTATGGTCAGAGGAAATGGGTCGAGTTTTGAAATCTAGGCGTGTACTTGACATCAATTTCAGGATCCCCAAAGACATTAACAAAATAAAGGAGGACATTCTCAAAAATCCTCGGCGTAAAAGAAGACTTTCTTTTAAGCGAATGAATTTCACTGGACATCTTCCAAGAGACGACAAATTTTATAAAGAAATTTTGTGTAAATGGGGCACATTATTAGGTGAAATTAGTATCTATGGGTATAACTCTTCCTGGACACCTCCAACGTTTTATCAACTGCTAGATGAATTTGCTCCTAATCTGGAAAGTCTAAATGTAAAGCTACGAAATTACCCGTCCCGCATTTTGAGCAGGCGACTAGTGAACCCGTATGCAGAGGATGGAGTCCCTTTATTAAGAGGATTGAGAAATATTAACAGAGAATTTAAATGTTCAAGATTAAAGCGACTCAAATGGAATGTTGTGCATTCTGGCTATTCCTTTCAACAAGAATTGATGGAAATGCGCTACATTTTTCCATCTTTAATATCTCTTAGCATAACTACACTCGATCGTTACAACATTGAAACTGAACCTTTAATTCCTGAGGAGGAATTCCAAGAAAAAGTATTTTGGCCATCACTACAAACGTTTAGATACAGATCAGTTGAGCTTTGCTGTACAACTTTTGGAAAATTGAAGAACTTCAACCTAAAGCTGGAATCCTTTTCTTTGATATTTAGTGTTTTAACTTCACACCAACCGGAGTACGAAATTTCTGATACAATCGCCCTATTTTTAAACTCTGTATCTTCAACCTTGAAAAGTCTAGCAATATATCAGCAGCCTATTTCTACTCATCAATTTCAAAATTGCTCAGAAAAAATTGGGCTACATATCAATCTCCCTCATTTGCCACAGTTGACCACCTTCAAATTATTTCCAGGAGGCTCAATCCCAATTCAATTGCCCACTTTGTCTAAAACGGGAACTATACAAAATGTTCAACATTTCACAGGCTCCTTGGCTGATGTTCTTTCATCGTATCTCAGATTTAGCAATTTAAAATCTCTCAATGTAATATTGCCTAAAGGCGTTTTGTCAGACGATTCAAATTCTTCCCGTGTCTTCCCTAGTGTTACCCATTTGGTGTTGCACCCGCACAACGTCAGTGATAGAAATTTTCGCAAACTTATCCTGATGTTCCCAAATCTAGAATATTTGAAAATTGATGCTTCGATATTAAGTCATGGAGAGCGTTCATTCCAACCCAAAGTCGACCCAAAGACTAACTTGTCCCCATTGACAGATTCTGGAATTACTGGAATTCCAATGGAGGATTTACATATACTCATGTCGGCAAATGAGCGAATTTCTCCAGACGTATTGGCTGCATTGAGAAAGTACCCTTGGATTGGATCCTTAAAACGTAATAATATTTAATGTCGATACAGTTATCTCTTAATATTTGATTATATTAATATATTTAATTCTGGTATCCTTTTGAATTTTTCAGGTTTATCTAAGGTGGAGTTAAATTTTAAGTTTACAGTGCTCACAGGTAAAGCGCATCTGTTTGGAACCAGATACATTTCATTGAAACCACAAAATGCCTCGAATAGTCCTCCCGTGTAACTGACTCCTGTCCTGACTAATGAATATAATGACGCATTTTAAATTTTGTTATTTTAAAAAATAGGATGTACATAAAAATTGTTTCATTGTAGTTATAAAATATTTTTTAACGTTTGCATGAGAATCAAGGTATAAGCGTGACACGGCGTAGCCAAACTATTATTACTGTCGTTTTTCAGAATAGCGTAGATGAGTAGATGCTCTCATACGCTATATGGAAATGCCCTGACAGGGCTGTGCACAATATTTTTCTGTGCAACACATACATAACACTAAATAAAAGCTGAGACATCTACGCTACTCTCTGTCTTATATCCGTCTTGAATGGTGTATTTAACTTTACTAGGTACTTAATTACAATGACATTACATATATTCTAATTGGTACCTGTTAATGTTAGATAAATGTTTAAAAAGTATTTTCATTTGATTGTAAGTTATAAGAAATGAAATATTAATTAATTAGCATAACATATCCTCTCCTAGACGAAATAATACTCTTATATCGCTAGTTTAGTAGTTTACAGTCATAATAACTCACTATAAGTAAACTTTATTACTGTAATCCCGTATTTTATGTCAATGCAGTGCAATGCATTGACTACGATCTACGATCATTGAGACAATATACTGACACATACTCTAATTTTACTCCTGTTCTTAATTCATATTACCATTATTTTCTATACACAGTCATTCCTCATCATTCTTATTTTACTCTATCCTTTTCCTCACATAATAATAATATGTAAGTTTGGATAGGGCAAAAGTTCTTGTATGCTATGTGGTCTGTCGAATAAATAAATAATTAGCGCATTATAAACAATTGATTCCTGAAGTTGAAAGCGAGTCTTATTGTATTATTTTTAGCCCACATTTCATGAAACCGTAAATACCTACTACCACTTACGAGAATTTTAAGAAACATTTAGCAAATCTTTGTTTTTCTCCGCCAATAACAATAATAAGTAGGTTTGGTAAATATTACCTTAGTAATTGCTTTGCTTTACACATTTAAAAAAATAATAAAGTTTACAGACAATGTGGCTCTTAAGAGTGCCTCTTAAGAAAGTGTGGAGGATTTGAATTATTGACATTTACATGTAAAAGTGACCCTTTTTCAAATCGATATAACTGTTGAATGAGTTATCGTAT
>JABASI010005516.1:0-12191 GCA_019776505.1 Tomocerus nigrus
CGGGTGAAACTTGTTAAACAAAGAAAAAGTGTGAAACAATTGGTAGATGGTACAACAGGAAGTACCAACTACATGGCATATCCGTATCCAAGTGGTGACATCTACTGGTTTTTATTGGCGTAACTGACATCACTTATTTGGATGAAAGGCAAGGTCTAGGCCCTGCCATTTGCACATTTTTGCCTGTGGACGGGTGAAACTTGTTAAACAAAGAAAAAGTGTGAAACAACTGGTAGATGGTGCAACAGGAAGTACCAACTACATGGCATATCCGCATCCAAGTGGTGACATCTACTGCTTTTTATTGGCGTAACTGACATTACTTATTTGGATGAAAGGCAAGGTCTTGAATACAGCAGGGTGGGTACGCGCAGGATCTAGTTGGTCTTGGTTATACTTATACACTATTATATTACTTGCATCCTCCCGGGCTAATTTCAGGCTGAGGGTTCAGTGTACTCAACTACGATTTTGACGATTTATTTTTTGTTGTAAGAATTGTTACTAATTTAGGATTAACTGGAAATTCGTAGAAAATTCTTAATAAGTACTTTCGTGCAGTCCTGCGCCAGTTTCGGTACGATTATTGCTCAAGGTGGTTCTAGTCGAATTAAAACATGCGCAGGACTGCACAAAAGTACAAATAAAGCATAGAGCCGATAATCTATTAATTATTATGCTCTAGAACAATACAGAATCGATATCAACTCACAGTCCTTCGCTTTAACAACCGATATATAGGCACTATATAGGACCTATAATAGAGTTGATATTTGGGGGACCTTGACCGCAAATAAAATATAATTAAAACTATTTACCTTAAACTGTTAAACAAACGGAAGTAGCGATGCCGCAAGGTTTTGGAAATGCATCAGTAAAAAAACTTTCTACAGCAACTTCCATCAAAGAATAATCTGATCTCTTTTTCGTACAACGCACAGTATATATTTTGCATAATATCCATTATACATAGGATATAAAATTTTCAACATTACTAGCTGTTGAAAAGTTGAAACTAAAGAAACCCTGCCATTTAATAAAGTGTAAATCACAGGCAGGCATATCATGAATACATCATAAATACATAAGTACGTACTAACTAGCAATCAAGGGATAGGATAATATTTATATACCGAATTTCCTAAAAAAAATAACATTTTTGTCCTAATCAGGATGAACTTAAATGCATAATATGTATATTTTGTGTTTTTAGTTGAATTAACCTACCAAAATTAAGCATTGCCTTCTTTAAATTAGGGTGTCCTTGTATTTAAAATGCATTTTTGAAAGTTTGTCGAACAATTAAGTGTATGAGGAAGTAAGAAAATGCAACTCTTTATGCTGTAAAAGATTAAGCTGTTCAAATTACTACTGTATTGCTCATATTATTATTTCCTATTATTCCTATTATAGCAAAATTAGCAATTAGCTGAATTTATTATAGCGAAGCAAGTTAGCAGTGGCAGGGTAATTTTGGATTATTATTCGACCGAACACATTGGGTTCGGTCAGATGCGTTTCGAACCCTAATCGTGATTGGTGTTGAAACTTTTATCCTTTCTGTCATATTTTAGAACTCATTTTAACACCCTGTAGGTAACTTTTGTAATGTTAACATTCTAAACGTAAAGCATTAGACATTTTTCAAATAAAGTGATACCAAACTTTTAGACGTTGTTTTCGACTATTTAATATGTCAATTTTTTACACCGTTACGCTATAAATAGCTACTTGTGTACATGCATGATACCTGTTCGGAAACTACCTAAAATTGGTAAGTTTCATAAAGTCAATCATTTTTTGTTAATGCATTGGTTACCCTATCAGCTCCCACTAGGACTTCAATGTGTTAACAAAAAATGGTTGACCTTATGAAACTTATCAATTGCCACTGTAAGCTTTAAGGTGTCATAGTCATAGCCCAGCACAAGTACGGAGTAGTATATAAATAATATAATATTGTGTTAAGTCTCTACGTATTACAATAATTGCAATTTGCAATGATGTATCTAAATACTGATGAAACCAGTTTGTAAATCTAATCCTTTTTTAAGTTCATTTCAATAGAAAGCTACCTAACTTGGTGACAGCTCGGGCGGGCGGCTAATAAAGCTTTGGCTTGTTTTGCTATAATATAATTATAAATTATAAACTACCTTTTAAGAAACCTGCCTACACGTTGAAAGAAAGCAGAGATAAGGCGAGTTAGGGAATTGGGAACTACACTACGGGCTAGCAACTAGCAAGGAAGCTGTTTAGTTGTCCAAGAAGACAAGTTCGTCAATATGAAATAATTCTGTTCTGAATCTGAATGCACAGAGACGGACGAATTCATCATTGTTATATTTATTATGCTGTATGCAGATTAGGTATCTGTATTTTTAATGATTATGCGTTCGGTATAAATAAAAATTATGGCTGAATATCAATCGCATCGCTTATAGTATTTGTTTTTGTATACTAGAATGAATCTGGCTGAGCTGGTTAGTGACTTTGTTGTTTGTGAAGTTGAATGTTGTGAGTTTGTGAGTGTGTGTGACTGTGACTGACTTTTGACTTTGACTGCTTTATAAATATCTACATAAGAGTCTGGGCCTTGTGCTTGGCTGTTGTTAGTTCGACACAAAACAGACACCGAGTGAGTTGAGTACTTCAAGAGACCGTGGTATGTGCAGTTAAAGTGGGATATCTAAATATACAGTTGAAAGTTTTAAACTCAAAACAAAAGCGTAATTTCATTTTAATGCATATACAAAACACTCGTAGTCTCTATTCATGCATTGTTATTCATAAACCATTTTCCTACTGAAACTTTGTCATTAATTATTTATTTATCCTTTACTTCTGTACTAAAGTACACTACACTCACAACACAACACACTATACTCTGAAAGTGTCAATGTAAATTTTCGTTGAAAATCGATAATTAAAGATTTTCAATTCGAGTAAAAAATCTAATGATATAAAACATCTTTAAATTCATTTAAATTTCTAGAATCTTGTGTACGATGTGTAAAGACAAAACTCGGAATCTTTTTGACTAAATCCTTGATCAGCAGCTCGGCTCGTCTTTCAAGGCAAAAGTGACTTTTCTATCAATACTGCATAGGTCATCATTGGTGAGTCATCACTTATCTTTAAGTCATATTTTGTTCCTTTATTCTTTGTTTTAAATTTAGGGGATAGTAATGAGCTACTCGACACTACTAGCAATTTTCATCAACTAGGAACTAATGTATAAAAACGGTTTAACCGTCATCAGTCAAATTGCATTGATAATGTTCTCAATTTCATTTATAATTTCATATTTACTGTACTATAGCATCTGCTGGATATTGTTAATTTTAAAGTTGTTGTAAATTATTAAACTTGACCCTTGTAGTGTCCAATTGATATGAGATTAAGTCACAAGTAAATATGTAAATATTTACGCTTTAATAAAAAATATATCCGCATAAACAACAACAACAAGATGATTTGATTGTTTTAGCAAATGTAGTATTGATTAATATCTACCTACAGATGTTACTAGAATACCTCCAGCCTTTTTCTGATTTAAAAAATATTTATCATTTAACGAAATTTTTAAGTACCTACCTTTACTTTATCTAAAGATGAAGAAGGAGATTGAATACATTTATAATATTTGCTGTTGATATTGTAGCCGAGGATAAATTATAGTTTTCCTTATTTCCGCCAACGAACTAATATCGTAATGTTAACATTGAAATCGAATGCTAATTTGATAAACATTGTATTGGTAATTTCAGATCGATTTTGTCCCCCATCGTATACTCGCATAAACACCTATTCCTTGCAATGTATACAACTGTGCATTTTTTGTCGAAATAATTACTACTGGACTGGTAGCATTTATATGACTGGATGCATTTGAATCCCTCAACCGAATATGAAATTGGACTTTTACCTGTTCGGAAAAAGTTGAAATTCTAACGTGTTCAATCTTCTGCATTTATAAAGACATACGACGCAATAGTAACGCAAACGGATTACACTTATCATCAATCACATTCTATAATACTACCTACACTATTCTCTCAACGATTATCTCATGGAAGTTAACAACAATTAACTTTGAACGAATTAAGCTAATCACGAGCTGTAAATTACATTACTCAACTACACAACCTCATGCAACTATGATCTAAAAAAAAAGTTCTGTCCTGGTTCAGCAAAAATTTCGACAACTATTTTCCAGGTAAATTCATTTGATTTCATATTTCAATATTCGTATCGCGGAAACAATTCTATAACATTTTTTGTTTCAATTAAGTTAATTTGTAAAAATTTGGTTTGAGTTAAGGATATAAGGTTTCGTTATGTCTTATGTCTCCACTAGAAATAGCGCACTAATTTTTTATTTAAGCCTTATTTTCACAATGATCATTTCATAGAACATCGCTTTTAGTGATTGGAGATTTTGGCAAGCATTGCGGTAGCTGAGTACAAACCTCCAAAGAGTCCAATGTAGAAAAATATTCATATCGACGAATATTAACATCAAATTAGTAATTACCTACTTTAAATGCCTATATCTGTAGTTTTCAAACTCTTGCCAACCGACAACCAGTAATAACCAAAATTATTATACTGGAATATGGAAATATTATTTTTGAGCTCCGCATCATTTTTAAACTTAAAATAATGTTTAATAGTATTCCACGTGCGAGTTTCATATTGGCATTTAATGCTCTATTTTGGCTGAGATTTCTGGAAGGAAAGATTGTAAATCTTTGTGTATTTCTGTACTTGTAGGTAAATTCTAACAATGCATTGACAATGCAGTGCAGTCAGTGAAATTATTAAATGTCTATTTAATTTTTAGTACATTTCATTTGATTTAATACGAGATGCTATAAGCACGGAAGTACGGATACTTTAGTGTAAATTATAAATTACAGTAATAAAAATAAATTGCATATATACGGCGGTGGGTATGAAAAGTATAGGGAAATATGCTCCTAATTGGATATTCAGCTTGAAAAAGTGATGAGGCTAAGCTATTTAAAAGGTTTGGTAGCGGCTGTCGAGGCATTTCAGAGATGTTGTCTGTGATGTAGGGATGGATTTTATGTATTGCGTCGATTGCGAGGATTGACAAAATAGTGACAGTAGAAAAATGGCAGTGAAAGCATGTGACGCAGTAGACGTGTTGCATTCGGGATGGTTTCATGGGTTCTGTTGTATTTAGTTGAGTCAGTGATTTTAGACTAGCTCATTAAAAGCAAATGCCAAAGCGATAAAAGTAGCAATTGTCAGTGAGAGTCAATGGAAAGTAGGTAGAGTATTAAAACAAAAGAGATCTGCAGGAATGCGTGGTAAACAGCAAAATTAAAAGACCTTGAGTAAACACCCGTTCCCGTTTATTTAATGGAGCGAAGCTGAGTCACTGCCTCGCAAATTCATAATCTCACAACCAAAAGACATTCGCTGAAATTGCAATCAGTCCTTCATTTTCCTCATTTTATAGTGTTGCCTATAATATTATGCCCTAGTGAGTGAGTAGCGGGCTTAGGCTCAGATATAGTTTACAGTTCATGTTCATCTCAGCTCATTCTCAAGGATTAAATGCAAATGTAAATAATCTACTGCAATGCAGCATAACTAACATATCATGCTTTAACTACACGTCTACTGTGCACATACATCAGTCAGGCTATCAGCCGTAGTTTTGCAGACAGTAGTAGTAGGCAGAAAGTATAAAGTAGTGCCAGTAGGTAAACGATAATACTCTAATCACAATACAATCACTCTGGACTCTGACTGACTGGTTTGCAGTCAGTGCTAGTAATACGAGCATTTGGAACAGAGCGTACCATGTCATAGTCATACACCACTACAGCATGCACGGTTGTTTTACTATTTTACTAGGTACTAATAGCTCCATATAAAAATGCATATATCTTCACAATCTACACGAAAGCAGAAAGAACTTACGAGTTTTCCTATCCTCAGAAACTGTTTGAGCCACTATGCATTCTATATTTGAGGAAAAAATAAGTTGAGGTAAACTTTCAACAAATAGCTATAGCTTACTACTTCTGCTTTGCTTCGTTTAACAGAAATATTAGCTAGCCATATCATAAATATGCATGTACATATAATATTTGTAATAATATGTAGCAACCTTTTAGCAAGGCTCTAATCTCCCATATTTTTTAAAATAATGGTTAGGGCTAGCCTGTGTAGAAAGGCTGATATGGGTTTTAGTTTAAGGGCACTTTGACTTGATTACACATAATAGTAGCTCTCTCAAAACCAAAAATGTTTCTAGGTGAATATCATATATTTACTTATAGTCACTTTTGTTTTTCGACAAATTGTTGGCAATCTAATTGACAAAATTATTTTAAACGACGAGTTAATGTTTCTATAATGTAGGGTAATAGAATATTGTCTTTTCGTAGCCTCGAATTTTAGTGAAAGATTCAACAGAAAATCTGTTTCCAGTGTTTTATGTTGCTTAAACGGAAATCGTAAGAGTGAATTTGTATAATAGTGGTGATACAGGAGGTTTCAAATGATATTAAGGAGACAAGACAGACGAATAAGTTTTATCGTGCACGTTGTGTTGGGGATAGAGACCGTATTTATTTACGGACATAAGTGTCTTAACGATAGGATTATTTATCTACAGGATTGCAGGCAAAGATTCCGAAAATGTTTCAAAATATCTTAGAAACACGAAATAACGGCTCTTTCATACTGTCCAATAAGTCTGTTGGTAGTTTGTTGTAAGTCTGGACGTATAAAAGTAAGTGCATCACTATGCAGTGGTAGTGATAGTTTTATTGATCATTATTTAGTCTGTTTGTCTTTCCATTTCTTCCATACACCTGCTATAGAAATCCAGTTTAGGTAGATTTGAAACATACATATTATTATTAACTATCATTTTTTCCCCTTCCCACATTTAGCAAAGAGATACTCTGACAGTCTGACCTGCTCTCTAGCGTCTCATGGTTTTCAATTAACAGCCACTACAACTATTCTTTCAATGATGTCATTCAACGTTTATTGTTAAACTGTTGTGAGTCACATCATCACATGTCAGATTCGACATTGACAACCATCTACTACGTACCATAGTTTAGGAGCAGTAATAGTAATAATAACTCTGTTGATGAGTACAGAATCAGCATACCCCGTAAAAATTAGCTGGGTAATTTAGTCAGAAAATAAATGCCCTGGCTGAAGACTGCAGTTCAAAACAAGGACAAACAAAGTTCATAAAATTTCTATACAGGTTTAATTATTAAAACCACTAGGTACTTCTACTTTATGCTACTCGGAGTTGCTTACTTATACTTATGATTCCCATACCTATAGTTTTATTTAAATTCAGAATTGCTACTGTTGTAAGTAATAACTATCATATCTGTTTTTCGTGGATCATATCTATTTTAGTATTTTGGTATTTTCTTATTTTAAGGCGTGATCCTTTAATACTTAAAGTAAAAAGTCGTTATATGTCAGATTAATGGATTAGGGCCCCCTAGTAAAATTGTTCTCGAAAACTAGGTGAGGTTAGACAAAAAAAGTTAGTTACACGAAAAAAATCTAAGTAAAATTTTAATGCGAAGTGTTTAGAATAGCGAGCTCAACTTTTCCGAATGTCCTATGACGTCTTTTCTGAATTTTATTTCATGCACTGGAAGGCTAATGGATATTATTTTTTCAGAATGGGTTCAAAACGAAATCAAATGTTTTCAATCGACGATGCATTTGAAGAAGAGCACACAGATGCCATTAGAGTCTACGGAGCTACAACAACCACAGAACGATCGCCTCTTAAGCCCAGCAGAAATGGTTCATTTGGAGGGTCCCCGAGTGGTGGGGATTCAGTGACTGTCCATATCCATGATCCTAACCCTATTGGAATTAAGCCCATCATCAGAGGAATCTCCAAGCTGAAAAGTGGGGATGATGTAAGTCTTTTAAACCTGGCATTAATAGCCGTCATTGTCATTATTCTATGACAGTTTTCTTTAAAGAGAACGATTGAAACTTTTTCACAAAGTTTATTTGTAGTTTTCTGGTACCTAACTAATAAATATAAAAAGTATGTCAAAATAAATTGGATCATTAATAAGGAAGAATTATAATTTTTGTCAATAATTTCGTTTTCACGAGTAACTTAAGACAAATAAGTTTCCTAAAATTTTGGAAGAAAAATGCAATAAAATTGTAAGCTGTCGTTTCAGCTAATTTTAACCTTTTACGTAGCTACCTACATATATAGGTAGGTACGTAATTCGATATTGACGAACTTTAAATATTCTTAAGCCAAAGGAAATTGGTTTTAAGTTTGCTTCAGCAATACCCGACTACAGTACCTAGTAAATATCTGTTGCTCGTGAGAATACAAATATTTATGTACCTATATCATGTGTGCCTAACAAACGGTTATCTTCTTACTATCTTACAGTGGAGAAAGTGTAACTTATTCAACCTTGCCTTATTTTATCATTATTAAAGCTTGTACCTAATCTGCCTTGTTTTTATTCTTTTGTGCATAATTCAACGTGGTTTCCTATACCAGTCGGTTTCCAAAGACAGTGATTCTCTGATAACCGAAGGCCAAGAAAGCAATTACGACCCCTCCATGCCTTGGTGGCAACATCCCAAAGTTCGAGAAAATTGGAAAATGGTTTTGGCAGCATTTTTTCTTCTTCTCATTGGTCTTGGTTAGTAAACTAGTAATTTGATTTAATTTGATGTTTCCTTTAAAGAATCTATACTTACTACATACTTAGGATTTATTTATTTCTGGTTTGTTATTATTTACTTAAAAACTTTTCGTACCTATTTACGGGGTATAGCATTCCTTATTTGCTGGTTAATGCCACTCTGCAGACTGTATTATTGATTTCTATTGCACTTATGAATGAATACTTAATGGTTTCCACGTGGTAGTGGATTTGTGGGGTGATCACTCAGTGATGATTATATTTACGAGGAATATCATTTCGTTAAAAGTTTGAATTGCAGCTAGTAAGAGTGAGCTGGAAGCCATTACCAAAGTAGGAGAACGCCAGCATTTTCACTTTTACCAATATTATCTGTATTTTTAGCAATTCACATTTTGAAATTTACCAAGCACAGACACTAAAGCTTATAAAAAACCTTTTCTCCTTAATGTATTCTATTTAATTTAAATATTACTGTTGTATAATTTATTAATATTATCGGTTAAAAGTAAAAGTTTAAGAAAAACAATACCATGAATTCGTTGTCAGTCCCTGGGTTTTCTGAAAACAACAAAAGCAAGTGGCAAATTAAGTAAATAGCCAACGATCAGTGTAGATGTGATTGTGTAGGTAGGTAATGGTAATCAAAGTACCGGCCTACTTGTACAATTCGAAATCTGTGAAGTAAGAAGATCTTGTGATGTAAAATTGTAGTACATTGTACAAATTTTAACCGTTCACATTTTAAAATTAGACTTTTTTCAATTTCTTTAGGATTGGCAGTTGCAGGAATTGTGATAGTTGGACTACCGATCAATGGACTCCAGGGTGCCGTGTTTTTTATTGCTGGAATAATTTGTTTTATACCAGGAGCTTATCATGTAATTTATATATATTTGGCTGTGAAAGGCAAGCGGGGTTATGATTTTTACCACTTGCCACTTTTTAATTAAAACGGTATTTAATTGTCGACCCTTTACTTTGAGAGATGAATATCCACACACTAGGTTAATGTCAAATATCAGCTCTTATACCGCAATACTAATGTTGTGTCATTTTTGTATTGATTATAACAATTTGTTCATGGAGGGTATACGTTTGTTATACATATTTATCCATATTCAAAGATGATGGATCTAAATTAGAATTAAACACCGATGTAGGCTACATATGAGATACAATAATCAAATAATTTCGCAAATCGTTAAAATATTAATAATGAGTACAGACAGGTTACATATGATGAAGACTGCGTGAACATTATCTAATTTATACCTACTAATAGGTCTCACACAACACAGCATATTTTCAAATGAGGTATACATTTATCAGATAAACGAATGATTCACAAAATGTCAAAGGAACTGTCTGGATGTTCAATCTGATAACAGAAAACAGAATACAGAGTAATTTAGTTTTAATATGCCTATGTTTTGGAAATAGTATTAAATGTTAAATAAGGGGAAGGACAAAATCTTCGTGCGATTGTAAAATATGTTTTGTATAATTTCAGGTAACAATTTTTTTTGAAGCAATACAGAAAGGAAGTGTTACAATACAACCTCTAATAAAAACAGATAATATACGGTTGTGACCTTCACTAAGACCTTTAATTTAAAAAATATTAGCTATCTTTAAAACAGTAAATCATTTTTTCACCATTTAAAGGATTTTAAAACCTGTCCTTCTTAACCCATACTACAGTATTATTATTTTTTGGAATTTTCAAAATAGTTTACTTCATAATGGTCGTATGTTAAGTCTTTAAAGAATGGAAGCAGAAACTATTGGTTTGATTTATTAACTTTCCGAAAGCTTATAACAACAATATTAATTTTTGTTTACTTAGCACATGATATTTGGTCTAAAATAATTTCGATTCAAACTCCCTGTAAAAATGTTTCCAATTAAACCTATCTACCTAATTATTTAATATGATTTAATTATTAAAATTTAATGTCAAATGTAAATGTATGTATGAATCTAAAAGGAACTGTATAACTATCACAACGAAAAATGTTAGTTTTATTTAATTCGTTGAATGTTATCTCAATTAAGTAAATCCTATCATTTGAGCTGTGAATCTTTAAAATATAAAGTATACCCTACAATATTTAATACGTACTGAAACTGGTCATTAGTTTTATGTCTTGTTTAAGTGAGAAAGCATTTGGATTTTTGTGCCCTTTGTATATTGCCATAATATTGAATTAAGTAACTCAATTAACGAACATAAGTGCAATATGCCCACGAAATGACATACATATGAGAGAATTAATAATTACTTCGAAATTAATTTCCTTCTGTAAGCCTGTAAAGTACGCTTTTCATGTTACGATGTTTAGTTTACCTATGTAATAATACCAAAAAATATTACAGTAACTATTATAGTGGCCCTCTGTTCCGCTTTTGCATAAAATATGGAGATTAGGGACCATATAGCCGACAAAGGCTACTATTGTACAATCATCACACTAATCCACACACTTTGATTGCATTCGTAAATCCTATACACTTGAGTGAGATTTTTTGCAAAGTTTTTCATTAATAGTTGTAACTGAAATTCTTAACGCTGCATGTTTTTTTGAGTGAAATGATAAAAACAAAAAATCGCTGACATTGGCTCATTACCAGTTATATCGATTTATAGATTAATTATGCTCAATAGAAAATTAGCATTTGTTTCAGCATTAAGATGGGTTTCGTATTAATCAGACGTAGCAACGCAACTATTAAATAAATATTAAATTTTTAGTAGTAGGCACCTACCAATCCCTACGCAATCCCATAAAATGTTCTAAAAACTGACATGCGCGTCATTCGCAATGTAATCTGATATCACCAATCCATGTATCACTTCTTCTGCCACTATCTCATTAGATCATGATTGGAGATTTTGGAATGAATGGAGAGGCTGCCGCTGCAGTGTGCAGATTGAATGTACATAGAATGATGTCTTCAATGATAAAAAAAGCTTTTCATTTTCATCTTTCTCTTAACGTTCACAACTACTCTGTGAATCCTACCAATGTAACAACTTACCACCGTCCGACTAAAATTTAAAAGTTAACATTGTAAATATTTACTGAAGCGAATTAAATTGTAACGTGACGCATGATAAACGAATTGATACGTACGTGGATGTTTTAAGCGTCTACATCATCAATTATGTATTAATTAGCATAGCTATTGCTACATGTTGTACGATAATTGCTAGCAATCTATAGTTATAGAGACTTTTCAAATCCCTCGGTAGATTGTAGAAGTTGTAGTTTTCAAAACTACAAAAGCACTAAACGTTCAATTTCTTAAGAAGTGCATAGTAGACTTAATTTCTTCACAGAAAAATGACCTAGTCGCACATTAAAATATGTTATTACGTTATGATAGGCCGAAAAGTTGAGATTTAGACTCCTAAAAACTATTAAAAGAAATTCATCAGAGAACAAAACTCTGGCGGTCTATATTGTTAAACATACT
>JABASI010005517.1:0-12189 GCA_019776505.1 Tomocerus nigrus
TTCTGAGACTACTATGAAAATTCACTACTATACTATTGCAATATTGATACGCGATCCCACGCAAATCGTCTTCTCTAACAGCTTACATCGGCTCCGATTCGTAAACGACGTTCACGTTGCCGTCGGATCTGTTGGAATTTTACAAAATAGTTCTTTGTCAATACAATTAAATTGGCATAAGTCACTACATTAATAACATACTGACATGACATTTATAAAATAGTGTCATGTTTGCTTCAGACCAAAATTTTAGATCAAAATTCATATTTTGTTTTTGATAATATTTTGCTGTATGTACCCATATCCAACTCCCTCCCGCGGAGCTTGTGTTTCATCGTCATCTTCGACCACCATGGGTTGGGAATGGTCTTCATCTTCCACGACTTGAGATTGGGAATCGTTATCAGTTGTAGCACTGCCTTGGGCTGCAGATGACGGCCTTTGCCTACTAACCGTTTGTTATTGTTACCGTTTATTATTAAGCAATTACTTCGATAGCTAGTCTCATCAATTACCCAAAATAGTATGATGTTTGATTTCTTACCCAATCTTTGCTCTATTAAGACGATTCACCTCCCGGTCAATCTTGAAAATCAACTCGTCCAGGGCTGCTTGGGTTCTGAATACAAATTAAGTTATATTAAATAATTTGTTTAACCGTGATGACGGTGGGACATAATAGATATTCACGTTCTAGATAAGTATTACAAACAAAATAATTAGATAATAATAATATTATTTTACAATAACATCACTTACGTGACATTTGACTTAGAGTTAAGACGCGTTAACTCGTCGTCTAATGCTAAAATCAGCATATTTGAAATGCAATCATCCTCTGGAAGTACAGCTACCTTCGGGTATTGTGTCAGGAATATTTGCCTCCAGGAAGCCTTGGTAAGTATCTGTTTGCTGTCGTATGACATTTTAGTTCGATTTTTTTTCAAAAAGGAACTGCTGCTCTTCAATTAGTAAATAGGTGCGGATGAGAAGTTAATACGTTCAACTTCAACGACTCCTCAATGTGAACTACGGTTATGACAAATATAAGTCAGAGCTGCGACGTCGATGAACAATTTTATAAACGCTCTACTTTTATTGTAGGCAGAGGCTAGCATCATATTCCTGTACTTTAAAGTCGCGTTATACATTGCTGCTATTTGCTCGTAAGCATCTTACACTTACAACAGTGCTTGGTTGCAAATCGGGTAATGCAAAAAATATATATTGTTTTGTCTACGCCCATGATGACTAGTTTATGTATATGTACTTCCTGTGTGTGTTCGCATTACATGTAAACACAACTTAGCGTTTTTGTGGGATGTGATTTCTTAACCTGATAAACATGACAACAGTTCAAGAATAATATTATTCATCTCCTTGTTTTGTTTTTCCAGACTTGAACTTATATACTAATAACTATTTATGAAATAGATGTATATGCCACGAATTATGTTTGTGTGGAGCAAAATTTGCTGCCATTATTACTTTCTACACTACATTGCCATAACAACCTGAAGAGTTATTGAATCCATAATTTTATTGTATGACTTTCCAAAGATGCATATTTTAAGCTAGTAAAAACGGGAAGATAGACATGTTGAAACATTTTCTAATTATATTTATTTGGTACTTACGCTACGCCCGTAAATTTATACCATATGGTGTATATATCTCATATTTATTTTATATATCCATCTTATATTTCTATCTTATTCTTCTATTATATATAAATATCTTATTCTTCTATTATATATAAATATCTTATTCTTCTATTATATATAAATGTCTTATTCTTCTATTATATATAAATATCTTATTCTTCTATTATATATGCATCTTATTCTTAGATTATTTATGTATCTGATATTTATGTTATATAGGTATGTATCTTATATTTATATTTACTAGCTAACTTACATACTAACTTTATTAGTATCGAATACCTCATTTAATTTTCTCCCCATTGGCATAATAGCCGCAAGTGTTATTGACTTAATGATTTTCTTGTATGACTATAAAGACGTAAAGATATGTAACTATGTTAAAATATTATTCTAAATATTATTTATTTCACAATTTTGATAATGCACGAAAATTTATATTACAGTATATATGTATACTATATTTATAATTACATATTTACTTTGATACTATTAGCAACATTATTTAATTATATGGCCATTAGCATAATAACCTGCAGTGTTATTGATTCAATAATTGTATTGTATAATTTTTAAGATTCAGATTTTAAGCTAGTAGGTACCTACTAGCTGTATCCCGTCAACTTTGGCAGTTACTTTTACTAAGTAGGTACAAAAAGTACTTTACTTACTTTTTGTACCTACTTATGTTATATTTTGTGTACCGTGTTTATTTCATTTTATTTATTACATTTAAATTAAACAAATTAAAAACTAAACAGGAGTAGTTAGTATTCTTCTATAATCTGTAACATTAAGAGACAATGGCATAATTGACATAAGACAGCTGCAGCAGTATGGATTGCGAATTTTGAATTTTTTTGTATGGTTTTATATAGAGTCTTATAGTAAGAAAGAGTCGACATAGTAGTATAGGTAATAAAGAGTCAACAAATTCAATATAGTGCTTCAAAGAGGGGACATACAGACATACACGTGCAAATTATAATATAGTATAGATGTTGTTATTCATTTGAAAACTTGGTAACGCGTGGATATTGATATTCTAATATATATCTTATTTATCTATTATATATATTTATATTTTAACTCTAATAGTATTAATTAAATATTTAATCCTTGCTAAATTGTCTCCCAACTTATTCCACATAATCTGTGGACGTGTAGGTCTTTGTAAATTAGTCTGAGTCAATCCATCTAATCATATTGACTCGATTATTCATGACTTTGTTCTCCAGGAATATTCCAATGATTTGGAGGACAAAGCAAACCGTTAAAACAGTCACAGTATAAATGTAGTCACTTTCTACTGCTTCCGGAACGCATTTACTGAAATCTATGCTTAAGTAATAGGAAATGTCGGGGCTAATTATATCCAACAAGAATGTCATTAGTTTCGTAACAATTTTTCCTCCGCTAGCTACAAATTTAAATCCATTTCGACCTAACATTTCAAAAGGATCTGATGCTATGCCCGCAATTGTCTGATTAACTCTATAAAATGCATAATCAAAGAATACTATTAGAGAACAAAATAAAGCAGGAAACCCAACAGTGGTTATAATGCTTCTAAGTATATTATTCCAGTTGCATTCAGTTATTAACTGTTTTCCTTTTCTGTATTGCATTAAAAACTTGTAAGAATTCCACGGTACAAGTAAGAATAACATACCTGAAATAAAATCTATTGCATGGGATAATGCCTTTGCGGCGCCACTGAAATCATTTAGCTCATTTTTCACTTTCATGATTTCTGTATGCACATCTTCCTTGTCGCAGAATTTCAAGTCATTAATGCCTGTGACATTTATTTCTAAGACAAACTCATTTTCAAATGCTTCTAACGAGCTTTCACAGTAGCCTATGAAATCCAACAATTTTTTTTTGTCGGACATGTTAAACATTTCGCACATTTCGATATCTTCTAACAGTGTACATGTCATTCGGGCAATGTCCACAAAACTGCAAAAAAAGTCTAAAGGGGATACACCAGCGTCTTTGAATTGCCCCATGCAATCGTTGTAGCCTAAATTGCTTTTCTTTTTGCAATCTTTCCAGGCGCCTTTCAGAGTACTTTGGCAATCCGCAAATAGCATTTCGAAAGATAAAAAGAAATTTTGAAATAACTCTTTGATGTGTTTTAGAACAACTCTAGTCGGCATCAAAGATGTATTTACGTCATTTTTAATGTTTTTGATAAAAACTAAATGTTCTACCAGTTTATCTCGAGCTGAGAGATATTGTGTGTACATATCCCTTTTCAGCGTATCACTGTATTTTAATGCCGTTTCCTTTGTACATATGTAGCCGTTGGTAATTCCTTCGACATTTTGTTTAACACTGACACCTGAATTGTGCGATAATATCGAAACAACTAAAGCTACAACAAAAGCTCTTCCGCATTTACCTGTCAATTGAGGGAGACAAAGGAAGGCAATGGTGCGTGTAGTTTTGGAATAGGATATGCTGACAGTAATGATTGCTGCTACGAGGGATGATATTGAAACAGAGACCACCACGCTTAAGATGAGATATTTGTTCAAATACCAGATTCCTCCAATTAAAGCCAGAAGAAAAGTGGAGATTCCGCGAATAATATGCCACCGTTTCGTTATCATCTTGTGCAGCTTAAAATAATTAAAAATAAAGTTATTAATTGTAATGATATTGAGCTGCGTTATGTGTTACATGGGGACGTACTGGGGACCCGACTCCCGACTACTGGGGACCCGACACCCGACTACTGGGGACCAGACTCCCGACTACTGGGGACCCGACACCCGACTACTGGGGACCCGACTCCCGACTACTGGGGATCCGACTCCCGACTACTAGGGGACCCCCGACACCCGACTACTGTGGACCCGACTCCCGACTACTGGGGACCCAACACCTGACTTTTTAACTCGCCCACTGAGGAGTAATTGCGCACGCTTATTTACAGTTCACTTTAATAGTCAAGTCAACTAAAAATATATTATACCGTTCCCAATTTTATCTTAATTTTGACAGTTACAAAAGTTCACGAAGGGGAAGCCGTAACAGAAAAAATCAAAGTTTACTAATTGTTCATTTTAAATACCAAAAAAGTACATAGAAATTGACATTGTGCTTCTAATAGTTGTCTTCTAATTTCCACCCAGCGGTAATTTATCATACTTTTATTTGGTCGATTATAGCCGAAATGTGTTGTCGGCTATTGCCAAATTCTAAACGTTTAGATAAAAATCCACTAATTCTTGTCTAAGGGTAATCGACTATGCTGATTACTGATTAGGAATATGGAATCCATTTTAGGGTCACGTGGTCCATTATGGCCGAAATGGGTACCCTGGAATAACCCTGCTAACTGGATTTACAGTAGTATAGTAAAATCACTTATGGATCGCAAACAATAACATTATGCTGGAATACAGAGCAGGATAAGACAACCCAATATACTTATACCAATTTATAATTTAACTATGTATGTAGAGTTAACCATTTTAATCTGAATCCAGATCATTATCACCATACTTGATTTTGACTGTTACGGCTTCCCCTTCGTTTTTTGGTGAATCATTCTGTGTTTCGTGAACTTTTGTAACTGTCAAAATTAAGATAAAATTCGAAACGGTATAATACATTTTTAGTTGACTTGACTATTAAAGTGAACTGTAGATAAGCGTGCGCAATTACTCCCCAGTGGGCGAGCTAAAAAGTCGGGTGTCGGGTCCTCAGCAGTCGGGAATCGGGTCCCCGGTAGTCGGGTCCCCAGTAGTCGGGAGTCGGGTCCCCAGTAGTCGGAGGTCGGGTCCCCAGTAGTCGGGTCCAAAGTGGTCGGGAGTCGGGTACTCAGTGGTCGGGAGTCGGGTACTCAGTAGTCGGGTGTCAGGTCCAAAGTAGTCGGGAGTCGGGTACTCAGTACGTCCCGTGTTACATGCCAAAAAGAATTTTCTGAGGCGTGCGATAAGTACCTTAAGTTAGGTAAACGAAAGTTCTTAAAATAAGAAATTATCTTACTTGTTGCAATATACAAAAATTGAGTTACAGATCCCACAAGAGAGAAAATCGAATGACAGGAATGAAAAACAAGTTGATGAATTTCCACTTTTAATATTCAGCTTTCTATTAGTTCTCCTTTCTCTTCTCGCACAAGTCTGGAACCTTACTGAACATTTTTTAGCAATAAGATTGCCTGAAGTTGCATGCATTTGTCTATACATACTAGTGTCAGAGTTTAGTCTAATCATTTAATGTATTATTCGTGCATAAATATGATATAGTTATTCCTTAGTCTCGGTTTGTAGATGACCTATTTACTTTCTGTCTGTCAGCGAGCTGTCATTTCAAACTACGGTTCAAGACTCTGGGGAACCATCTTCATAAACAAATCGTTGAACAATAGTTGGATGCAGGCATGATGCAAGCGTTGTATGTACTTCTGAAGGCATAGGGCTATAACTGCTAGCCCGTACAAGATATTCACCGTTGTAAATGTAATAAACTCAAAAGATTTTGGATCTGCTGACAAGCAGATTATGTCATGATCCAATATATTTACAGCCGCAAGGACATATTTTTCTACGAACGCACTGGCATTATAAAAGGCAAACATGCAGCCGATGAAGAAAACTCTGGCTGTCAATAGGAATTTCATAAAGAAGGTTGGCGATTCTAATGCCCTTTGCTCCTCATTACTCCTTGTGCGAATGCGGATGCATCGGGCTTGTACATATTTATTTAAATCATAAAATGAAAATAGCTGAGCCGCTATCAATGGGACGAATGCCACATAATGTATAGTATCAATAATTATGGACATAGTTAAATACATAGACATAAAACCTGGACTATTTTCCAATGAAGAAGAATTAGATGTTAGGCAGACAAGAGCTTGGTTTCCATTGTTTAGATTTTGGGCGAGGGACGATAAATGGGAGACGATAGCCACCCAGGTGGTAAACGTGAGGATGCAGATGATTCCATTCGGCACATAAAATTGAAAGGGCAACAAAATCGCAGCGCACCTATCGAAACCCAATAAAGAAATTGATATACCTACTGCGTGTAAGAAGTCCAGTGAGAGAAAGTATAACCGTTCTACATTCATATTCAACTTAAAAGTAAAGCCAGACTAGGAGGATTACTACCCTCTCTACTGTGATTACTGTATAGTCTAGTGATTATTGCCAGTATTGTAATTTTTAAATAATTGTCAGTATTTGTTTTATAATTGTCAGAAATTAAGGAAAGTTATTATTAACCTGAATCTATAGCTCGTACTGAAAAGAATGGCATAGCCAGCTCCGAAGACAAATGATGCTGAGATAATGGTTCCAGTTGAGTATTGAAATCCTAAGGCCAAGTATATGGTTGATGTAGTAAAAGCCAATGCAAATCCGACAGTAAACCAGGCTACCTTTTTCAAAACAGGTTTTGTGCAGGTGTTCTGCAGGCACATCAACACTACAGCAGCGGACATTTTTACCTGTGATGATTATGATCGAAAAATCAATTATAAAAATAAGAATTTTACTTTCAATTGGACAGAGCGAAAACCAAAAAAGTAGAAAAATTGTAATGATCAGTGTTATAAGCAGAATATAATATATTATATTTTGACTAGAGGGTACCTTATTCAGCTGCTTCAACCTATACAACACACTCACACGTACACTGAGCACGCACTCCAGTTGCCCCAATTTGTACAAAACTCAAGCCACGTAAAATGAGTTAATATGCTGAAGTTTCTCCGAACGAGTCCAGAGAGCAAATGGTGTGAAACGTTTTGTCATGACGGTTCTTTTCTTGACAATTTCCCATATATGGTAATATGACTGAAAATAAACCTTTGCAAAAAACATTGTAAAAAGGTAGTGGTATATGTATGTGCTCAAAAGGAAAACGAATAAATAATTCAATTCGTTATTGCAGGAGTAGATTCTACCAATTGGCCCCGTTTTTTAATGAGACATTTCTCTTGCATCCACTAATGATGTAATATTTAAATTAAATGAATTTGAAATGTACAGTGAGTAATCTTAAACTGTTGATGAATTAAGCATTGAACCGCATATAACTGTTCGACTTAATATTTTAATTTAAATTCTCCAACTTAATCCCACGAACACGAGTTTGATAATATATCAAAGCGTTCAGGAGTTTTCGTGCAACAGACGGACAGACAAATTGACTGGCCGGCTGGGCATTCCCATTAAATTTCTATTGATTAACTGCTTATAGATTTAAAGGGACAGAGTAGGTATAAGCAACTGAGGATAACGTGAAGCATTTGTTTGTTGAAAGCACTTACAATATAAGTAAACGCTCTTTCGTTTACTATTCTCTTGATCTAAGAACAGTGCATTTTTAATTAGGTACGCTCATATTCAGTCTTGTTAAACGGAAATTCGTTGACAGGAATAACTACACGTAAACATAAATATGCCTACCGATGACAGATACCAAACCCATTCCAGCATTGTAAAGATTTTGTTTCATCTACGAGAAATGCTAGGTACCTATTACAAGTTTTGTGCGATGCAATAAAATAAACGCGTAGTTGACACGTCGAGTCAGAGGCGTAAACAAACCTGAGTTTTGGAGGGCACTGAGAATTAATATACATTCAGAACACAAGTATTCATCTTTACGGTCTATTTTTATCAAATATGAATAAATGCCTAATAATTGCAAATATATAATCTTGATATTTTAAGAAAGAAGGCTCTTTTTCTGGGTTTCTGGTGGAAGAGGGCTTCACCCTCTAAAGCCCCCTATCAATACGCCTTTGCTTCCAGTAGTACTGTTCTCACAATTACTTTGTTTTTGGAAAGGATACAAGTGCTAAATGTTAATGTAACTTGACCCTTGACCATGTGTATTAAACGTAGTAGCAATTGAAAATATGCTCCTTGTAAGCTCCAGATAATCTTAATGGGGCGTGCAGTAAAATTTAAGGGTACACTGTGTCCTTCCTTGGAACCCTTTGCACTCGCTCTGAGGAAATAAAAGCTGTGTACACATGTTCAGATAATAATATGTTACGTAATATTATAGGCACTGCTATGTAATGTATGTATGTCAATGTTCTCTCTCAACAATTAAATGAAAGTTTACATAGATAACACTAAAATACCACCATTGTCTCACAAGTAAAGTTTCATTCCTTAACCTTAATTGGTAAGGGTTGCGTCAGACCACAGACTACTGCAGACTAACTTACACATCCGTAAAAAGCAACTGCGGTATTGTGGAATAAGTGCAATAACAAGCTACTGCTGTACTACGAAGATTTTCATTTCCTTTTAATTTTTGCATATTCTTTTTGAAACACTAACGAAATCGGGAATCAGCGCTGTCTTTAACCAAAAGAAGGACATTTATTCAATAGCAAGGTAATACCTATTGAAATTTTTTGACTATTATTGTGAATTTTAAGATATATTTAGATACATGCTACTTGATTTATTTCATCGAATTTCTTGCTTTTGCATTTTTTTCTTATTCATGTTAATGCCGTTTATGGCCAGCAGTGAAATTGTTATTTAGTATTTATTTACTGCCCAACAATATGTTTATGAGCCGGTTTTTTGTTCCTAGATGCCAACTATTAACTACGTGTGCCAAAATCCAGTGAATCGAGCGCACAAGAAGCATTTAACAAAGAAGGATGTGTGCGAAGTTCCTGATAATTTATTGGAGGACTGTAGAAAATATTGTCCCGAAATTGCTTTGGATCGAGAAAAGAAGATTTGCTTTAATTGCAGATTAGAACTGCAGAGAAAAATTGTTAAGAAAATAGCTAACCAACCTCTACCTACAGCAACAGTTGCCATGCCTGATACCACCCCTAAAGGTATACTGGGACGATTGACAAGAATGTCTGCAAAAAGAACAAATACAGATACAAAATCGTCTGTGTTGGCCGACTCTGAGCCGAGCACATCACTGGCTGCGAATACAGAAAGGAATAAAGGGGAATGTGCGACAACAACACTTTCCTCTCCACTCACTGCTGCTGCAGGGAATGCTGAATTGGATGAATTGGAGGAATTGGAACTGATTTCTAACGATGAAAATGTCAGTCCAGTGAGACTATTAAGCGCATCCTCCAGTGCGGAATCTTCCCCGGCTAAAATTCTAAGCGACGATGAAAATGTTGAAAGAGCAATTACAGATGCAAATGTACAACTAGAAATGCTAGACATGTCTCCTTTTACTGCAGTTAGCGTGAGAACAAAAAAGACGGTAGTGGGGAAAATACGGAGAGCAGTATCGTCATTTAAAGAAAAACTCGAGAGGGCTACAAACTCGCCAGAAGTTGCAGCACATTGTCAGGACTGTGAAACATTTTCTGCCGCACTGTATGTACGTTTTCAACAGTCAGAGAGTAGGCTAGATAAATATCGAATCCTCTCTTGCACTCCTGCATCTTGGAGAGTGATTGACATGCAGAACAAAATGAAATGTACAGAATGGCAAGCTAGAATTGCATATGAATTGAAGCTACGATTCGGAGGATACAGTCTGCCAATTTCAAATATCACTAAAGCAAAGATTTCTGAAGAAACAGTGGCCACCATAAAATCTTTTTATCTCTCTGCTGATAACAGCCGGGATTGCCCTGGTCAAAGAGAAACTATTACAATAATAGATGGCAATGGTTCTCGCGTTCGTGTGTCAAAAAAGAGAATTTTAGTCTCCCTTAGAGAGTTGCACGCAGAATATATGAAAATGCATGGCAGAAACAACCCCGTCTCAATTTCAAAATTTTCTCTACTGCGCCCTAAGCAATGCGTTTGGCCTGGAAGTAAAGGCCATCACAATACATGCACGTGCGAGAAGCATGAAAATTTCAAGCTTTTACAAGAGGCTTCTGGCAACAGACTCAAAACTTCGGAATTTCTTGAACTGGTTTTATGCCCAGATCCTTCCCCCAATTGCTATCTACGCTATTGCGAGAAATGCCCCAATTTGGAAAAAATTGAAAATCATTTAAAAAAAGTTGAAGATGAAGAATACATTGAATTTTACCAGTGGGTAAAAACAGACCGATCTGAAATGGTAAAAATAACCGAAACATTTTTGGAGTATCAGATACGGTTTTTAGCCTACGTAAATGTAATTTCCCCTCATCATTTTTTGGCAACGACACAGCAGGAGTTCATTCAAAATCTTATAACAAGTAAGATCAAAAATGAAACTAGCATGGTTTTGCAAGTAGACTTCGGGCAAAACTATTCATTTGTCGTGCAAAACAGCGTACAGGGGTTCCACTGGAACAACCGACAGGCCACAATCCACCCATTTGTTGCCCACTGGTTCAATGCGGAGAAAAAACAGTATAAAACTTACTTTGTAATATCTGATGACCTGACCCATGACGCGAACACCTTCCATTATTTCCGGAGAAATGTCGTCAACCAAATCATACAAGAGTTTGGTAACTCAATAAACAAAATATACTATGTTTCTGACGGGCCTGGGAGCCAATACAAAAATCAGTATAACGTATTTAACCTGGCCAAACATTTCAACGAATTCAAAATCGAGGCCGAATGGATATACACAGCTACTTCTCACGGAAAGTCAATGTGCGATGGATTGTCTGGAGTGGTGAAACGACTTGTGCGCCTGCATAGTATGAAAGAAGGAGTCCGCATAACGTCGCCAAAAGAAATGTACGACTACTGTCAATCCAACCTAAAAACCGACAAACTGAATTTTATGTATGCAGAACAAGGTGCAATTAAAGAATATTGGAGTGCCAATGCAAATAGATACGACACGTGCAAACCCATTCCGGGGATTAGAAAAATTCATTCAGTACGGCCAGTTAGTGAAAATCACCTACAGTTGAAGGAATATTCCTCTTGCCCAGTCTGGAAAAACTTTTATTATGTACGACACGATGCAGCAGAATATATTCAAGGTCCCAAAGTAAGCATTCAGATTGGAATGTACATTGCTGCTATTGTCAACAGGAACTTTCAAATAGGCCTGGTAATACAAATGCACGACGAAAGTGGAGAACTGGTTTTGCAAATGATGAAGAAACATACAAAACCTAATAATTTCCTGTGGCCCGAAAACGAATTACGAGAAATTATAACTAGGGATGAAGTGTTGATGACTATCAGCCCACCATGTACTCCAACAGGAAGGATTTATAATATGGAGAAGAAGGAATTTGCAAATCTTGAAAAACAGTTTGCTGCTTACCAAAAAACCGAAAAGCAAATGGTCCTCAAATAATACAGAGTAATAATCTTCCTCTTTATTTAATGATATTTAAATATTATATATTATTGCATAATAATTACATTTTACTACTATTTTACATAATAATTATATTTTAGAAGCAGACACCAGTCGCTTTAAAACTTTACGACAACATATTAAAAAACAATTTGCAAAATTCCAACAGATCCGACGGCAACTTGAACGTCGTTTACGAATCGGAGCCGATGTAAGCTGTTAGAGAAGACGATTTGCGTGGGATCGCGTATCAATATTGCAATAGTATAGTAGTGAATTTTCA
>JABASI010005518.1:0-12189 GCA_019776505.1 Tomocerus nigrus
TAAATGCTTACGATCGCTTTTTAATTTTTCTTGCATTTCTAATGAAAGTTTTTTGAACGGACAGACACACAAACAGACAGACTATTCCATAAGCCGTGCGAAGCACGGGCATTTTCTCGTATGAATATATTTAACTTTAGTGTAGGTTATAAACTCTATGACCGTTAACTAGGATAATCAGCTCTGTTTTATTTACACAAACGAACATATTATCATAAGTGCATGCAAAAACCTTTCTCAACTGGTAAATGTATCTGTTTGTCAGATCATGAATGACACATCACTTACTATCCTTTGCTTTATGAATGCTATGGAAAGGATATAAAAAGCAAAGAAACTGAAGCGTGCGGAAGTATATAATTTTTATTGGCATTTCTTTGCTTCGTTTTACAGTGCGTTCCTCACTTGCACCACTATTAAACACTTGGATGATGGGATATGTTCATTTTTATGTTATCTCCTACTTTCCCACAGTTTCTCTACCGACAATACTACTATCTTGTCAGGGATGCTTTTAAAACTGGCTTTGGAGTATTTATAGCAGTGTGCAAAGTAAACACACACCACACGACTCTAAGTAAACTAACAATATTCATACTAGATCTATTTCTATGAACATATCTTGTGTGTTTTAAATAGATAACAACTACGATAAGGTACAATTGTGTTCCTTGTGATGATATTCATAGAATTTTAGTATTGTTTACTACACACTTGTATGAAACTACAAAGGTACATAATACATAACTTATTGTCTCTCTGCCTATAATATCCATGTATTGTATATAAAGTACATTTGGTAAATTAGATTTTTGCTCCAATTTCTAGTCTGTTACATAGGAAATAATATTATACCTATAGTAAACTATACCAAATATAGTAGTATTAAATTAATTACAACTTACTATTCATCTCAATACAAGTGCAAACAGACTTACAAATCAAAAAGAAAACAGCTTAAGGTCACCAATTATTGTTATGATAGCTATGTATAGACGGGGAATTAGAAAGGGAAAACCTACTCAATTTCATATTATAAGTAGGTAATTACCAAATTAACATTTCTTTGTTATCATAATTAGACAAGAATCATCACTATCAAAGATTGTTACTTTGTAAAAGTAAAAGTGAACCCCTGTCATAAAAATTCTTAGTTTACCGTTCTATGAAAAGAATTCTAATACATAGGTACATACAGACATGCATACTGCCATATTATTGTCTTTAATTTGAAATTAAATAAAGTAGCCTTAGCTCATCGAATTAAAGATTTAAATTAAGATAAGTGTAAATAAACAATTCATTTTGTATAAATTACATTCAGGTACTACTTATTTTACCAAATTCCTTAATTACATATTATCGTTTATTTCTGAACGATATAAATAAATGAAGAGAAATATAACCGTCTCTAGTGGCTAGAGTGTTTGAATTGGAAAAGAGATAATAATATTATCATATAGTAAATGTTATGAAGTATAGAAACATCCTGTGATGTTCTCGTGCGTTGGGATCACAAATAAAAGGGAAATTACTTTTATTTCATGATTTGTACTTTCCTGAATTATTTCCTTTGTATTTCACACAATTCTTCGTAATGAACGATAATTGAACGAAATTGTTAGGGAAATTCAATAATGTCATCCGCTGATTGTTACCAAAAATTAGCATGAGTAAAATTCTGTCGCTTTTTCAACAATTTTTGCTAACTCGAATTTATTGCTCGTTGATTATGTAGAAACTATATAGTCTGGTTTCATTTCACTCATGACAATCTATCATTATTATGAGTAAGATTTTATGTGTAATATTTTATGCGATCATTTTCTAAAAACTGCTTTACTTTTTATTAGATTTTATTATATTTTAACACGTTACAATTAGAATATCCCTTTCATAAACGGACAAAATTATTGTTGTCACACGAAAGGCTTGAATGTAATCAAATTACTGCCCGAAAGTTTTTATCTTGTCTTGTAATGGTATTGCATTACCAAAGAAAAGTGTAATTACGCAATCCAGAATGTTTTAATCGCTACAGGTTATTCGTCTAACATGTAAATATAATGGTATAATTTGATGACCAAATATTTACTATTCCGATACATCTGTACATTATTGGAATGATTCCATATATCTGTACCTAATACCGGTGCAAATGAAGCCGATACTGTAGTGAGATCACACACTCCATGATTAATTTATGCCAGGTGTTTCTACTCATTTACTTTTGGCTATTATATACTTTATTTTCGTTCAGACAGACTTGACTGTAACTGCGTTACATTTATCTTTTGTCTTGAACATTTAATTTTTTTCTCTCTCTATTTGGAAACAATGTTCATTGAAAATTTAATTTACATTAGTGTTTTTACTTGGTCTGTAATTGGGAGCAGTGGAAAATCCGAATATGCAATATTTTACGAAGACAGTAATTTTCAAGGTGATTTAAGATAACCAACTTCAATTATCAATATAATCGAATTTTACTTACAGAAATCATTTTTATGGCCTGATTTTCATTTCTTGATTTCTTTAGGCGAGTCATTATTCCTAAGTTTCAGTAGATGTGCCAACTTGCCAAGAAACTTTGTAGATAAAGTTTCTTCATTGGACAGTCGGAACAATTGCTTTGTACTGTATGACAAGGAATGCTGTCTAGGGAAATCAATTGAAATTCGAGAAAGTTCTTCCAAAAAGTACAGCAATTTGTTGTCGGTTGATTTTGACAATATTGCAGCATCGGTAAGTCCTTGTGGGGACTATTCTGGAGAAACTCCTTTGTTTATGGAAGAAATTTGGCATAACAGCTCAGAAATAGTAGATAAAGTTTACGAGGATGAAGATACAACTTTTTACTACGATATAACAGTGAACAGGAGAGTTTCTTGGCCTCAAGAATTTATAAAGAAAGCATGGGGCTACGTGAAGAAAACGTATGGAGATTTCGGACCCGAAGGTGGACGTTTGTATTCAATATTGCATTCTGAAAGTGAGAGAAATTCTTTAATCAAAAGTTACTTTGAACCAACTGGATACTGCAGAAACATCTTAGATGTAAGCTCTTCGGAAAAAAATGGCTGGAATAGTCAGAAAGAAGAAAATATGGACGAAATCCTAAAAGAAATGAGTAAATTCGTATTAACAGCATCAAATGGTGTTTACGGCTCTGCCTCACAAAGTTTCTGGGAAAGTGGAAATCTTACAGATAAGTGGACAGAAATTTTCGTTTATGACGTCTACAAAGGAATTGGACTCGATGAAAATGCAGAAAGATGGTTCAACCAAACTGTCAACACCACGGAAAATTTTCCCCGCCCAGAAATTAGTACGTATTGGTTCCGGGATTGGTTTTTCCCAATTTACAAGAAATATGGTCAAACGGATGCATTGAAAAGTTATATTTCCACGTTAGCCCGACATTTTTCAAGGAATCCAGATATTCCTTACAGATTCCAAGGAGAAATGAATATGGAAGAGTATGTGCATTTTTGGAACACAGCTCTAGGAAATAGCTTAAGGCCAATTGCCGAAAAAGCATTTGGATGGGACGTCACCAGCGAATATAAACTCATCCAAGCGCAATTAAGATTCCCAATGAAGTATGAAGGACTTTAAGTTGATGTATAATTTTATTTTTCAGTACATAATTCTGAAACATTATCAATAAATTATTAAATGAGTAGCTGTACATCATCAGATCAGGATTTTTGATTTCTTGTTAATCTCTCCTTTCGGGCATCTTCCTTGTTTTACTATTTCTAATTCTAAAAATTAAATTTTCATTAGAAATATCAGTTTTTAAGGTACAAAACAAATAAAACAATTTCACTAACTGTGATGTCTCTTTTGGCTGCATTGAAAGAAACAAGTATTCCGATACGTTTTCCCATCCGATCCACAGACATGGTCGGGTTTTTTTAAACACCGCCACCGGCAACTATGAATCTGCAATAATGTATTTACTTTAATCTCTCATATCGTTTCCGTTACTGAATTTACAACGGAAATTAGAAGTATGTATGTATATTATAAATGGAAACTTACTTCAAGACAAAATATCATCTTTTTTGCATGCATTTCTGAAAAGATGTCAAATAAGATTAGTTAACAAGGAGTGCATTGAAAACATATTTAATTATAGTACACTTGCATGTACAGTAATAAGAGATTAATAGAACAGATAAAATTACATAATAAAATATATCTACCTACTTGGCTTAAAGAGCCGTTGACAATTTAGATGACATAAACTGCTGTAAATGATTCCATCGGAGCCACAATGTGGAGCGTCACTTTTTGTACCAGAAATCTTACAGCTACATCCAACTGTTAAATTTACTAGCGATAAAACGGTAAAGAAAAGTAGAATTCCTACGACAGTTAGCTTGTTCCTTGAAGTTAACATCTTGTTTATGAACTTTTTTATACTTTATTATTACAAAATAAAAGGAAAAAAAATAATAGTTACGACTTGCTCGCTATGTGCTCTATTGTTTAGTTGATATAAATAGATTCTAATAATGCCTTCTGTCTGATCGACATAACTTTCTTAGTGGTAGATTATATCTTTAGTAGAAATACCTAGTGCGAATTCTTCCTCTTACATAAAGCTTAACTAGCAAGTTTTGCATAGTTGCGATGTCTTCCTATACCTACTTACAACTACTTAACATTAGTAATTAACCGACTAAGAATGAATCCCCTTTTATACAGTACCTAGCTTCGGTATATTTATTCTAGGAACATAGTACACAGATAATAAATGACAAAAAATTGTTTTAGACCAACAGTCAGTCGAGAAATACATACATGTACATGGAAATTAAACAGAGCTGCAAATACAAACAACGAAAATGCACTTACTTATACATTTTGCAACAGTTGACACACGCATGCTAACTAACATTATTCTTACATGCTCACTTATATCATATTAAATAAATATGCCGTATCTAAAATATCAGTTGATTTGATTAGAAATGAACCGTTGAGTGAACTGTGAACTATGAGAGTATAATTTTATAAAGAAATCGGAACCTGTCAGTCATATAATCAAACAATTGCTTGTCATATATAACATGGAAGTGATTACTAGTGCATGATAGTGTTTCCAACATGATCCTTCCTGAGATCAATATTTATTTTATAATATTCATCATACAATAAGTACATTGTTATTGTGTGTAGATTGTAAAATTATTGTTTGCAATTAAAAACGTGACAGACTAATGCAATAGCGAAGGGAAGCAGTTTTAGCGATTAAATAAAACTCTTGTTTACTTTTCACTTTGGCAAAGGAAGAATACGATATCCGACACATAATTCCACTAAATTGTACTTTCATGTTTTGATTTAGTAATCTAATCGCTGTTACCTATGTATGTATATGCTTACTCTAAACTCTACTAAACATATAACGATTAGACTGTCAATGAATTTTTGTTAGTGTAAAGGGAGCATGTATATTTATGTCGTAGTTGGCCTTTCGCAGTTGGATTTCGGCTTTTGCCTTCATAATGTAATGACATTCGAGGCTAGACAAAAGCGAGTACCGTAATCCAATCGATGGCACCTTTACCTCATTTACTTTACGATTCCATTCTGTCTGGGTTGATTGAACCTTAAGTATAAAATCAAACACAATTTTTCCTGCCCACGCCAAGTTTGCATTACTAATTTATTAATAAAATATCCACATTAATCAATTTTTAAATAATTTTTCATTTTTATATTAATACATGTATCGATTACAGCATAAATAATTCTATTGATAATAGTCTCTACGAGTCTCTACATTATGCATTCTGTTTTTTAACCACATCCAAGTATTTTTACAACCTTATTTTTTCAGATTTTATTGTTGCATTTTATTAGCTTAGAGCACTTGCGTCTCAGAAAAGATTTACTTACATGAATAGTAACTTTACCATTCACTTCCCCTATCATCTAATAGATTAAATCTTTAAACGCAATTTTCTTTAAGTATTTAATAGTAGGCAATAAAAATTAAGACAGAAGAGAAACTGTAAATGACTGCTTTACAAGCTGAAGTTGTTTTAAAGTTTCTGTAACTTGATGGCAGAGCTGGAAAGGGTTTGTAAATAGTTTAAGTAGATTAGTTGTTGCTTCAAAAGCTACCAAAAGAGATTTAATTGGTTTCTGTTCAGCTCTCCAAAAACTATAAACAAGCCTTAATAGTGTTGCTGCATGTAGTGGTAGGTAATATATTATGTAAGGTAATAGCCACTTGATCCGTATCCTGTAGTAATCGTCTTTTGAACTTATCCAGCCACACAAAAATGTGTTTTACTCCAGAAGTGGATTGCAGTTTTGCCTGTCGAATTCTGATAACAGAAAAGAAATTGTAATATCGACAGGACTTTATGTGACTTATTTCCTGAATGCTCACTTTACTAATATAATCCGAATTATTTACCGCTGCAATCTAATTCTAGTTATCAACAGTAAGTCATTATAGTCACAAGTCACAACAAATAAGAATTGTTTAAGTAAACCATGTTATTATTTGCTGTTTAATGTTTAAAAATTTCTTGCTTGCATACTTCCATAATACATCCGCATACCTTTTAAGTAAATCACAGGCATGAAAGTAAGTACACCTACTGGTACTGGTTAGGCTATTCATATAAATATTTCATTTCAATGAATGTGAATATAAGGAGTACTTTGACAACTTATAAGGAAACTGTTACTCTTAATATACTGTTACAATTTGTACATAGTAGCTAATCCTTTAGTTTAACTGCCTAATCCTTCTTTACTTTTGTACATTGCATGGCAGAATGGATATTTAAAGGTGACCACACACCTTCAAGGAATTAAAAGCGAAAAGGTGAAAAGTAAATGACATTTCCAAGTAAAATATTATAAATTGAACCTTGAGTGTCAAGTCAGTCATGTTTAGCAGGCATTAAAACAGAGTACCAAACTATTTATGTACTTATTTAATACGCACGTAATTTTTGATTAATACACACACAAGTCTTTAATTTCGTGATCTTCGTCAGAAAAAATTGTTTCTCATTTAATAAGTCCATCTGCATTCCATCTGCTGTGTTTCTCGTACTTCAAATTTGATTGAAGAAAGCAAATAAAAGCTGATAGAATACAATGAAAAAACTCTGTGTTTTTGTTTGTAATAGTTAGAGAAAAAGTATTAGTGTGCTTACAAATACAGACAGGAAATATTGTTGGTTAGCCTGGTGTGCATTGCATGTGGCTTTTGACCTGTCAAGTTGGACTGTTTGAAAAAAAGTTGGTGAATATATTTAAGTAAGCGTTAGGTATGAGCAGACGTTGCCTATCACGGCAGGTTCAAGTTGAACTTTAAAAGCTGACACGGACATAATTTAGATAATGCTGTGATCTGGTGGTGCTAGTGACTTGTTGTGAGTTGGATTAAGTCGAAAGAAACACTAACTCTCGGTTTCTTAGACTCTCATGGCTATGCATATAGGAACCGCAGGATCATTTAGAATCTAAAAACATAGTTAATGATCCTATCTGATTAATTATTTCATTGCGTGAGAGTATGGCGAGTCGAGTCAGGGAGTAAGAAAACCGCTCTGCGGTATTTTAGTGTTCTTTAGGCGAAAGCTTAGCTCATTTAAACATTCCAGTTTCCATTCGGACACTGAATGAGACTTTATGGTCGACTAAGAATATAAACGGAGCTTTTCCTCCACACGAAAATCTCTAAGATCAATAAATGTCTACTATTTTGCTTTAGTACTATGCAATTAGCGAAATTCACGTACACTCCTTCAACGTCTATGTACAACTTTATACATAAGTTCACCTTTACGTTCATATTTCATTACACTTACTTAGTATTTTCCAGACTCTATTTACACTAATATAAACGTATGTGGAATGAAAAAGAGGCGGACGAATCTCAGTGACTTGTTTCGTTCAGTAGTCCCTAAGTTCATTCGAGATCTGAGAGGGGACATTAGACTTACAATAAAAGCCATTTACTAAAAGTCAATGTTTATTTGGGTTCCGGGTCAGTACCGGAACTAAGAACTTGGTGAGGGCAACGTCGTGTATTTCGCCTGTTGCCTACCCGATTCATCTTATTCATTCTGAAACTTGATAACCAGCATTTTTCACTTTCTCAACTAGTTCCTACATTCTTGTCAATTTTCAGCCACCTCAAAACGAATCTCATTGTCTACAGATTTAATTTCAGTTAGGTATGTCCCAAGAAAAATGTTAAGCATTTACCAAAAGTTTTCTATTAAAAGGATTTCCTAGTTATATGTGTCGAGTAAAGCGAGATAATAACTGCAATTTGTATCAATTCTAGATTCAATATGAAATTTTTGGTGTAAAGAACAGTGAACTCGAGTGTGTTATCAAAGTTATACTAATGTGCCCATTAATAATAAATAGAAAAGTGCAAAGCTCTCCGTAAGTGTCCTATCTTGTATAAATATCATTGTCAAAGTGTAAGAATAAATTAACTTTCTCTTTTATATTTTATACTACTATTTCAGTCAGACTGCATTGTAACAGATTTCAGAGTTCCACACTTATCGCAATGGAGGTTAGAGAAAAGAAACTGTGAGCATTATTGCATTCTCTCTCCTCAGTTTTATCGCAAATACATTTCTATTGTATTTTAAAATACAATCTGAAGCTACGTATGTGTAGCTACTACACTCAAAGTGCATACAATTAGACTGTTTTATGTGTTACCTCCACCACAATAATTATCAGTCTTGTTGTGCTTTTTTACACAATTGCTACTTGTGTGTGATATTGGTGTGGATGTAAACACACGTGGGTGATTTTTCCCATGTCGTTTGTCTTCGTCATTCATAATGTCACTGAAAATTTGCAAAAGATTCATTCTACTTTTTTTCTATTCTGAGTCTCTCTTTAATTAGAATTTTTCTGCATATAAATACAATGGCTTCCTTTGTTCTGCCATGTTTCCTGAACATTTTGCCTCATATCGATATAGAAAATGCAACGTCTATGTATTATTACACGCGAAGTATGGAATTAGTCACCTCTAGAGGTTCTATATGCACTAGACAGTGCCAGTGTGTGCTCTGTCTGTATGAATATGCCAGTAATGAATAGCATCAGTATTCAAATCACACTCGAAAACAATTGGCCTTGTACTCAAAGGGTAAATGAGTAAATAATATCAATTACATTATCCAACCGCTGACCTTTACATACACACCTGCCGACTTCATTAATGCTCTGTATAAGCCGAACTCTAGTAAACGCTGTAATTAGAGAGAGAGAGCGCTGCATTTTATGGATTGCTCAGCATTTGTAATGCTGGATCACAATAATAATTACTAATACCTTATAAGTACATGTTGAACACTTTATTATAGCTTTCCTATAAGCAAAGTCCAGTTCATGTGACCATAAAATCTTCGAAATTACAATTAGCAAATCCCTATTAGTGTACATTTCGATGATATGCGGAACAAACGAAATTGTTATCCAGAGAGTAATTCATTCCAGTTCTATATAGCTACATAGATTCACTAATTACGCATTTCTCTACTTGTTGAGGATTTAAACCCATAAACTACTTAAGTAGTTAGTATTGCTTCACATTTCTAAGTCACGATCTTCAGATCGTGATCCTTCAATACTCATGTACTTAATATTATAGTTAAGTTATGCCGTTATAATATGTGTAATTATAATCTTGGGGGCTTTTCTTGGCAATACTAATAAAGTGTAATCTACTCATTTGCAGATACAGAAACAGAAATGACATGTAAAAGGAGGTTGCCAATTGTTCTAAGCTGATGATTACTATACTCACACTGAAATTACATGGTAAACAATAATTTACGTTGATTCCGGAAAAGTCGAATCCCTTTTCCCATGGGGTCAATATGTCCAAGTCGGGCCTGTTCTTGCTGCCGTATGGACGATTGCTGCAAAGGTGAATGTAAATAAGGAAATTCTCCTGCAGTTTCCCATTTTTTACTATCATTTTATGCAAGAGAACTGATTTTCCGCATGTTATATCCAATTCCCAATATAAAAAAGCATTTCATTTCCTATTTATGCACAGTAGGCGTTCATATTATCGCTACAAACATTGTTATGCCAATTAATGAGTCTGTGATTAATGTAATGGCACTACTTAACATATTTAATTGTTGTTTTACATGAAGAGAATTCAAACTCAATTCACCCAGAGCCATCTCCTATGCACGTCGTCCGCAGAGCTCAAGTTCAGTCTGAAAATCAACTCACAGCATTTCAATTGAGTGATCAAGCAGCAAGGAGGAATTCTCATCCAAATCAATTGAGAGGACTTCAAGAATATGAAAATGCTAAAAAGGGGATCTCAACAACATCTCTTAGCGGAACTCCACCCGGCAGTCCACCACCTAGTCCATTCATGATATGGCCTGTCATTCCTCCTGGTCGACTCATGTAGTATTTCAGATATAATTTTATTTTATACATTTTAGAGAACGAAGATAAAATTCGGATAACTATCTTGTCAAACGAGAGATAGCCAGTGATAATGTAATTAATAGCTTACCTTTTAGAACAGTTATAGATACCGAAATGATAATAATAACGATAATTTACATGTAACCTGCTCTATTATAGATATTATATGACTAAATCTGTGTCATCACGTCGACAGGATATGATTATAGTATAATATAGTGTCATGTCATCTGTTGAGCACAAAAAAATATATCTGTAAATTATCTCTGGATTACTGTTTATATAATGTACATATATTATTGCTAAAAATGTGTTGTAAGTCAAAATGATAAATTTAAGGACATAAGCAAGTGCTCTACTTAAAACATCCTTTACAATCACGTTACACAGAATATGTTATTTAAATCTGATAGATTTCATAGTAGAAATGCAATTCAGTGGAATTATAATCTAATCGTTTTAATGCTTCGTCCTAACTTTTATGACGAAGCCGGATTTAAAAATAGCATGTCTTTCCAAGAAAGAGGCACATGTTTTCATCCTATTGATATTTGATAACCAAATGTACGCGTGAAGGCAATGGTGCAATGTTATTACGTTATGAATTGTTAACTATTCATTACTACTTGGTACTAGTTGCTATTTATTGCTCCTTGATAACGCAAACTACTAGTGTCTGCATTCTGCATGTTTTTCATTGAACCACACACTTGTACGAATAACAAGAATTTAGATTTGGAGCTAGTGGAATATTATTTAGCTATGTTAATCTGAGTTACTTACTTAGAGCATAATATTATTATTAATACTCAAATATTTAAGCATAATAATATTGTTGTCAATAAATACAGTGGTAATAATAAATTATTACATTATTGGTTTCTGTTAGATTGTTATTCTAACACCAAGATCATCGCTGTGATAATTTTCTTTTCCGATATAATATATTGAGTTTCCTATAGGATTTGCTATAAGAGCAATCCATAGATATAATCGTGTCAAGTTTCTTGAGATTTAATGAAATGACTATATAGATCTGTTAACGTTAGCTCTTGAGGCATAGGAAAAAGTGTTATGAAAAAAATATTTATTTGACTTTGGCTATACCTTTTGTAGAATAGGACATCGTATACCTACATATGCATAACAGATAGATTACCTACGTGAGCTAGGGCCTTTGTGATAAGCACTTTGTCTGAAAAGAGTCTTTGTTTTCTTGGGTGTTGTTCTCTAGCTCTCCTTAAGTTCTGAAGTTAATTCAAGGCTACGACTGCCCATTTATAGGTTCACCAACAAGAAAACTTGTTTGACTCGTTTGCTTCAAAAATGCACTTGCTTTATTCATTACAAACACACTGCCACTTCTCTACCACCACTTGCCTTTTCTGTGTAATATTTATGCAGTCACTATTTTATACTGAAAGAGAAAGATCTAAAGCTCACAAGACTATCGTTCTCTGTGTTGCAGGGATTTCAGATGTTTAAACCTTGTGGCATATTGCCCTAACCTAACTTATGGACTCCTATTGTTGTTAAAAGTCACAAAGAAAAGGTTTTGACACGAATGGAGACAGTCTATACTTTACACCACCAAATTTTCAACGGTCATCTTATGAGTCTGCACAAATGTGCGTAAGCCGATTTAATACCTTTTTGACTTAAGTACCTATAAATAGATAAAATTCTACCTGAGTGTCGAGAGTCGAGGAACGGATAGAG
>JABASI010005519.1:0-12189 GCA_019776505.1 Tomocerus nigrus
CACCTTGTGTGGGCGTGGGAGGGAGGGGGGCGGAGGGGGAGGGGAAAGGCGTAACAGGGGGTCAACTCATCTTGCTAATGCCATTGAAAGACAGGCAAGCGCAATAATTTATTCTGAAAAATAAGTTGGGATTTCTATTCGGTACAATGGAAAAGGCCGTCTCTAGCCTTATAGACTAGGAATTCTCGGAAAAGGTGTAAAAAATTTGCCAGCAATTTGGGATTTGAAGAGCTACAGATAAGTTTTTCAACCTAAGTTTAGCGATGGGATTTGACAGAGCAGGAATTGCAGCCGTTGGAGGAACGTTGAAAACATCTGCATTGAAAATATGGTCATCAGCAGGATTTATCTCTGAGGTAGGCAGATCATTCGTTGAAAAACATGGTCACTCTTTACTAAACTGGATACCTATTCCTGAAGACGAGGAAAGGCAGCAGAAGGTTCTGTACATGTTTGCAGCTCTTGGTCTAATGATGCTAGTGTCAAGACAAATTGAAAAGCAAGCTGAAAAGGGCCCGGTTCACCTCCCGTTCCATCCAAGGAGGATTGCAATGAACTATGTCATTCTAAATACACAAAAACGGATTCCACTGTGGAAGAAACTTTACTTGTACATTTTCAACGGATATGAATATCATACGTCTGCAAGTGCAGAATCTATTAAAAGATCCAAAAAGAATGCTCGGGAACAATACGAAGAACTCATTACGAATAAGAAAAGAAAGATATATGCAAATGTAAATGCGATTTAATTTTAATCCATAGTCTTCTTTTAACAATCATAGAAAAAATCGAAAAACACAAGTGTCAATCAATTTCAACTTAATATTTCTTTAATTCAAATTATTAGTGCCGTCACAAAGATCCGAATTCCATGTTCAGAATGAGAACCGATTTTCCTAACCATGAAATCACAAATCAGATTGAGGTAGCAGAACCTCCAGATGATGATGAAATGCTTATGCTCGCTTTGGAGAATATGGCCAGGTGCATATCGGAAATATTATTCGTTATTCATAATAATATACTTCTGCTTGCATAATTGGCAATAGATTTTTGCAAAATTGAAAATTCGTAGATGTATGGGTCATGTTCCAAGAGAAGATAAAAGGGAAATTCTGAAACGAGCTTCACGAGAACATTATCCAAAAGGATATCAATTATTTAGCATTGGTGATATGGGTATATCTTCTACTACATAAGTATATACCTGGCAAAATGATTCAAATAGAAAATTATCCTCGAATATTCCTAATCATAGAAATCTTGCTTTGCAGATGATGCCATGTATTTCGTTGTTACTGGCAAAGTTGAGATTTATTTTCATAAAAGTCAAGAAAACTTTGTGGACGATCATCCTGAGCTAAAAATAGCCAGAAGAGGAGATCACATCAATTCATTCTTCTCGTTGTTAGATGCTGTAACGGTAAACAGTTCATCGTTTTTTACACTTGGACTATTACTTAAATTAGAAAATAAAAGTAAGAGAATAAACAATCTTGGAACAGGGATACATGAAAACGTACAAGAGTGTCGAAGCAAAATGCGGCGAAGAGTCTACAATCGTCAAAATTCCTTTCCAACTTGTTAAAGTCAGTTTTTCCAAATTGTATTATTTTTATTAGTTTATTCCATAGCTATAGCTAGGAATTTTCTTTTCTTTTGTAACTGGTAACAAAAATTGTTTCTACTTTAATTCATGCACTGCATGACTTTGTTTTCAGGAATGTTGGCTAAACAGCAGTCAGAAAATCGTGTCAGGAATACGCAGCATTGTGATGCGTATTTTTCAAACGAATTATATCGTATTTGATCAGATTCTTGGACTTCGTCATGAGTTATTTCATTTCGTCAAAGAGCCAACTCCTAAGGACTTGGTGGTAGACTGGGATGACGGAGAAGAAGTTGACCCCAATGCAGATGTGGGCACCAAACGCAAGGTCTCTAAACAAATGAGAAAGGACGCAATCGACAGTCTCTCTGATTACTTCCGTCTTCCAGAAGAAGGTAAAAAGATGTTGGAAGACTGTGAAGTTTACTCCACAGATATGTGCCATGGAGTTGAGCCTTTCTCGGTAATAAACTTAATTGCGCGTACCTTACCCATTTAAAAATATTTTGCAATATTATTTGGGTATAAGGGGCACTGATAGGTAAGAAAACGTTGAAATTTTATTCCAGGTCGATCATTTTTACTACCTTTACAAAGGAGTAGTACAAATTTACAAAGTGTGTAAAGGAGCCGATGATACAAACCTCGATGTCTTCTCACACAGCCGATGATGAAATTGAAGATGTTAATGTTGATTTCAATGATTGTCATGAAGCAGATGAAGACCTTTATGATCATCAACTTCAAGTTATGTGGTTGTACTCTGGAGATACGGTACAAATCCTCTTTGACTTATTATAATAATATTAACTACTACATAATGTTATGTGTAAGTGCATCTGCATTCAATCAATAAGCTCAATTTAAGGAGTAGAGGGAGGAGGGCAAATTGGCAGTCACACTCACATTTGCCTTATTCATAAAATCCCTGTTTCCCAAGCGGTTTTTATTCTGATAATTTTTATGAAAACAGTATGGAGGACTTACGCTACTTTATGGCGACGGTAACTACTTGAGGAGTCGACTACTTTGTAAATCTGTGCTCGTCAAAATAACTATTGAGAAATATGTTGAGTAAGTTGCTAAATATCGAAACGTTTTTAATATTTTATAGCATTTTTAAGAATTTTCATTGCTTGATTGTGTGGGTGGATGACTGCATTGTTTAATAATTTCGGTAGTAATAGTAAAATGTAAGTAAAACTATGTAGTAGTATACAACGCAGCACTGGAGAAGTCGAGGAGGATTATGTTTAAGTAATGACTAATGAAGCTCCAGTAATGACTAACGACTAATTAGCAATTATAAATGTTTCAGTAGCATATAACATTCTGATGACTTACTACTATTAACTATTGGAAACAGATTGACTAAAATATATCCTCAAGCAATGTACGCTGTTACTCAAGAGTTTATAAAACGGGTTTCTAAGTTTGCTCGCTCAATGGACTTTTGTATGGAATGGAGAAGATTAGATTCTGGAGATACCCTTTACACGTATGTAAATTTTGATATGCTTTGAGTATTAAAAATTACAGTAGCAAATGTTTTACTAGCACGCTTCTAACAAACGCTTAGAAAATAATCATGTGAGCTTGATACTGAGATTGCTAATTGGGATTTGGTGATAAAAATACTTGAATTCAGTGGAGGCCAGGATTCTGATGATGCATATGTTGTCTTAAATGGACTCCTTAAAGCGCATCGAAAAGATCCGTCAGGGAAAGTAACTGAGTTAGGGGTGTTCAAGCGTCGAGATTGGGTAGGGCTTGTAGAAGCCTTAACCGGAGTCGCAAGATCAAACACCGTCTTGGCCTACAGAGAAACTGAGCTGGCGAAATTACCATCCAGCTTTATAAATTCAATAAAGAAGAATTTTACAGTAGTGGCTCCGATACTGATGAACTATTTAGCGAAAAGGGTGTTAACGAGTGAGCTATTACTATTAAAATTTCATTACCTACTTACAAAATTGATCTTAGGAAGTTTCGAAAGGAGAATGCATGATAATTAGCAAATGAATATGCATTAATTTTAGAATACGGAACTGAGGAAATGCCGCAAACCATGAAAAAACGATGTTCCACTATGTCAATAGTAGGCATCTCCGGTTTAGCTCCTACGTATGTTTTTGCTTTGGAATTGATGAAAAGCTATTGTTGTGAAACAGGAGGTACCTATACATACTGTGCACATGAGTACAATATTTTACAATGCTATATACATATTTTGTGAAAATGAAATGGCTCATGATTAAAATGTTTCAGGGAGTGCTGTTATTGTGACAGAGAGAGATGTGTGTACAAAATTGAATTTTGAAAATTTCATGGATCCCAATGATGTTTTTCTCTGTGAGTGGCTAGCCACCCTTGAAGATCGACACGATTTGATCATTTACATGGTTCGATACTCACATGATTCAAAATCAATGAACTTTCTGCTCAATAACTAAGAAAATATGTTCTTGCAATTCTTTCCAGGTTGATAATGCAATTTCTCCTTGGAGTTATAAGTGTTGTAGCGCATCGGACATCATAATGGGAGTTGTGACATCAAAAGATTTGCGAAAAGAGATTAGAGAGGTTGAAAAAACAATAAAATAAGGAATCTATTTAATTTTAGAAACACAACTATAAAATCTACGAACTTTGATCTTTCTAGATCGAAGTTTTCTATGACACTTGGGCACAAAATGCAAGAAAGGAACTTGTAATTTGTCATGAAATAATTCGCCACCCTGGAGGTTAGACATTGAAACTAGTAAATCGTAATTGCAGAAAATGGTCATTAGCGGATAACTTAATTGTACTTCAGGAACGACACCATTTGGAACGAGAGGATGGCTGCAGCCAAGGCCGTGGTTAAGCAGACATCATCATGTCAGACTTCCACCATCTGCATTTAAATTTGCAACAGTCAGAGATCGTGAATTTGTAAACTACTTTTACTCACCATTGAAAGAAGCACATAACAAACATTCGGATACTGCCAGAATAAGCCGATGGCTCAGTGGACAATCCACAGGAGTTGTTTTCGGTTCCTCCACTTTGGAAGGAATAGGCGTGTATATCGGAGCTCTGCAAGCTATCGAAACTTATGATGTTCCGATTGACATGATCTGCGGAGCAGGGTATGCTAGTTTGGTTGCAGCGCTTTACTCAATCCATCAGGATTCCAAACGGGTGGAAAGGAAAGTTCATTGGGTCTACCAAGTAAAACATTTCATATCATGACAGAAACACTTCTCACCGTGTTAAAATCAAAATGTGTCCTACATATTTTGAAAGTTGAATTGGTCATTACTCATTATTATGTTCTTTAGCTTTTGACAAATCCGTTTCTTCTCTTCTGTGATTCTGTCATTCCGTATGTATCAAGATACCAAGGTGAGTTATTGAACCATTGTTATCAAGGAGCGTTAGGAGATATCCACATTGAAGACTTGGTCATCCCGTTCTTTGTGAGCACCTCAGACATTTCTTCTCGCCTAAGTAAAATGCACATTACTGGTATGCACCACTTAACAGAGCCTTCGCAATCGCATATTCATTAAAATTAACAATAATTCTTCTCAATTCAAACTAACTTCTAATAGTAATTAATTGTTTTCGAATTTTCTTGGTCTAGCCTTCAGTTTTGTCTTATTTTTATTTGCAGGAAGTCTTTGGCGACTCGCCCGGGCATCGGCTACCCGTATTAAAGGTATTAAATATATTTAAATATACTCTAAGATATACTCATGAATTATGATATCATGTGATTCATATTCAAGATAATTGAAGCAAATAATATTATGTTATAATGTAAGTTCATCCTCCGATGATCGATCCTTTTGACGGCGGCTACTTAGTAGATGGTTCTTACTGTAATCCAGTTCCAAGTAAGACACTTGCCATGTACTTGCTTCTGCTATTAATTGCATCGTAACAATTTTTTTTACTTTTGTTGGGTTTCAGCGAATCTCATGAGGAAATTCGGAGCTGCGTTTGTAATAACGGTGGAAATAGGAAGTCCTGGCACATATAACGTGATGGAAGAAGAACGAGGCAGCGAACAGACTCACACGACCCCTGTCACTTATACCGAAATTCCATCATTGTTTGATATCAGAGATGTACTCAGTAATATCCAAAGCACGTTCTATCAAAAGGTACACTTAAAACAATAAGTAGACTATATTAATTTGTTTCATCTAAATGCCAAAATGGCCAAAAATAACTTGATTTGGAAGCAAAACCGAAAATTAATAAAATAGTGAACTCCTTAAATTTTACTTGATCAATAAATGCTTTTGGAATTTAAAAATGCTCGAAATATTTTCTAAAAGAAACTTGCCGTAAAAGACAAGTTTAATATGACGGTGTCCGTCGATATTTCTACTGACGAGGAACCGGAAGACATAGGAGATGAACTCTATATCATGCTTTTGGTGAACACACTAAATATTCGATAATGCCAAACGAGCATCTTATTTGCAGTAATTACGAGAAATATAATCATTAAAATATGTTAACAGTACCGAGGATATGCAGAGATGTTCACTAGGCTAAAAATCATCCTTTCAGATCCCGTCGAAAATGAAGAAGACTTCTGGAATAAAATGCATAATCCACCAGATACTGACCTACCAGAACGCATAGACGACAATTCGAAGGAATGTCACAAACTTCTGTTTGAGGAAAAATTGAGATGTACGTACTTAAATTTATTTAACCAAAGATACTTTCAGGGTTTTGCGGCAAAAATTTTGTCTATTCATATTTCACATAATAAAAACTATTAGCATTTAATATTTTAATAATGATCACTAAAAAAAAGTTTAAATTGTGTGTTTATAGATCGAAGAAACAACGTCCAAGAAATAGTTGAAAACTTTCGAAATTCCAATTTGCAATTCCTACGAGCTGGCGAACTTTTATAAATCTAAATAATTTGCTGATCATGTTCTTGTTTTCTGATAGTGATATGTAACTGTGTAATTTAATTAACACGTACCTAATCGCTCCTCTGTTTTAAAAGTTAGATATAAGAAACGCTGCGCAATTAATAATTTATTAATTCCACAGTCTAACCACCTCACCTAATCAGTAATGTTTGTATAGAATATAGTCCTTTTTTAAGAGTTTAATATTTAATAATTACATAGGTAAAAATTGTAACCAAGAAATTAAACAAACATAAAATATGTATGGAAAAGTGTAGAACTTTTACTTTTTGGAATTTTTAAGACAAAGAAATAAACTACAAAGGCTCGAGCATTAGTTAAGATTAAAACGGAAGTGCCCTTATATAAATTACTAATAGTAATAGATATGACATAGAATAAGTTATGCATTTTAATTACTATTTTATATCTCAATTTTATAACCATTCTATAAAATGTATATTAGTTACAAAAAATATCTACATTCTTAATCGTAGTATCAATTATCTTTCAATAATGATTTTAAGTTTCATAAACTACAATTAAATATTATATTTGCTACCTTTTACTCTTTCGAGACTTTGGAGGTTCATCTTCGGATGAATCGGATTGGGAACTATCGCTGTCACTGGTGCTATCTTCTGAGTTACTAGAACCTTTTAGCTTCTGCTTCTTTTTCTTTTTTCCTTTGTCTTTGTTCTTTTTCTTCTTCCGCTTTTCCTTATTTAACAATTCCTTTTTTAATAGAGCTAATAACTTGTCATCAGTCCTAAAAAACACAAAACCACTTTAGAAGTTATCTTATGAAAATATAACAGATTACAGATAATGTGTCATCTTAAACGTATTCAACAATGTATTATTGAGTATCAGTATGCTTACCCAGTCTTTTCAGTTTTCCTTTTTTGCTCTGTAGCATGGCCTCTAGAATATCGTGGTGGTGACCTACTCCAATGTTTCTTAGCTTCATCTACAGAGTGGTGACTCTGATGACTCCGCTTTGCGTCCAATGTCCTGGATTTATCTGGGGCTCCCTTCGCTGAAACTTCTTTTGGTTGATCATTAGTGCGTATCCACGGATTCTGGCGTTTGAATTTCTTGTCTTCAGACTTTTTATCCTCAAATACTTGCACACCACGACCTTTCCCTTTCCATTTGTACTTAGAAACACTTTGGCTGAAGTCTACATGAATTCTTCGGTCATCAATAAGAACGTTATCCATCTTAAAATAAGCATCTTCACACGCCTTTCTATCTTCAAACTCAATGAAGGCGTATTGAAGAGATTCCTTGGTTTTCTGATCACGTATGACTTCACAACTAAGAAACATGGATATTTTTTGATTAATTTGTAATTAGAGTAATTAGCATTTGATTAAAAATGTTAATATATTAATGTTACACTTCTTACCTTTTAATCCGTCCAAATCGACTGAAAATGATTTCAAGATCTTCGTCTGCAGTTACAGGATTAAGCTTGCAAACAAATAAAACGTTTTCTGGAGGTGCAATATCAACATCGGGCAAGTCTCCTACCATTTCCAAAATAGTTGCTCTGGCTTTTGCCTCTTTTTCTTGAATTATTTCTTCCATTTCTTCTAAAGTCTTGCCCTTTGTATCGTCAATTTCTTCGTCAGCCCCGATTCTCCCACTCTATTAAAGTGAAGTTCATGAATATAGGACTTTAAATATAATTTCCGACAGTTTCATTCAGCAAAATACACTGTAAAAAATTGAGTTTACTAACATCAATCATATCTTTGGAAGGAGATGGAGAACGATCAGGAATTTCCAGTCCTGCTGGATCATCAAAGGGGTCATCTAAAACAACTGTGTGAGTTATCCTGATGTCCTGATATGGCCTATTCTCTTCATCACATATTGCTTCACTGAGTTTAATTAATGTTTCAAATCCCTCGACGACTTCTCCGAAAGCACAGTGTTCCCCATCCAAATAATCTAAGTTTGGTCCCAATGTTAAGAAAAATTGAGACCCGAGCATATTTTCGCCACAATTAACCATTGAAACCGTTCCGATTTTAGTGTGTTTTATCCGAGGAATTTTCTCTGCTTCATAATATCGAGCTTGCTCTCCATACAGAATCCTAATAAAGCACAAAAATTAAAAATTAATATATACACATGCATGATGCACCTGTTGTCGTCACTCGCAGAACAGGAGAATATGAATACCTTAATAATATTTTGCTAAGATTTAAGTATTTATTTATTTATACCCGTTGATTGACTCTCCTCCACGTCCACTTCCGCCAGGATCCCCGGTTTGGGCAATGAATCCTCGTTGAACAGAATGAAACAGATTTAAGTTGTAGTACTTAACTTTGCAGAGCTTCAAGAAATTGTTACATGCTGAAAAGTAAAGATTGCAGTCTATAGAACAATAATTTAATAAACAATAAATCAACTTTATAATAAACCCCGGCATGGGGAACAATGGGAACATTTTGTACTGTACTTTTATGACTTACTTTTAGGTCTTTCTTTCACGTATAGATCCACTGTGATGTCTCCTATTGTTGTCTCTATTACAACCGACATTGTGAACACGTTAAACCTTTCTCAGTCTGTTCGAGAGTTTAATTAAAAGTGATGACACTTACTAAATTCAAAACAAGAGTCATAATATCAAATACAAATTAATAATTCGATTTCTTGATGCAAAACCAAATACGACACAAATTGAACGTCGGTTTTCTACCGCTAGTTATTTCAATTCAACCATCCTGCGACAGCTTTTAGTGCGGCATTGCTGTATGCTTTTATGATACAAGTATACAAAGATTTTACATAAAATTGGCGCAATCATAAATCATATTATCAGTAATCAATCACTAATTAATCAGTCTTTTACGACTTATTTGGATGAAATTGACTATAAATTATAAATTATAATACATATGATTATATGGAAAATAACAGGTAAGTACTAATAATATTCAAAAGAGTACATTTTATTCTGAATCGGTATGTCATTGCATTTTTGCATTGGTAAGTTAAAGGAAAAAATCACAGATTCGGCAGTAATACCATTATTTACAATTTACAAACACGAATTGCGAATACATTAATTTCTAATGCATAGTATTTTTTACATTTATTATTTTTATAGCAATTTATACAATTACGGCGAAAAATAGGATTTTCAGAGAAAAACTCAATCAAATTCGCTAACATTAACATTTTCGACTCAATCAAATTCATTAACATAAACATTTTCGGCTCAATCAAATTCATTAACATAAACATTTTCGGCTCAATCAAATTCATTAACATAAACATTTTCGGCTACAATCAAATTCATTAACATAAACATTCTCGATTAACCAAAGTCACCAAAACCAAAACATCTCGTTCAATTCAAATGAAAAAACTCAAAGTCAGGGAGAAAAATACAATAAATGACGATCAAAATATCAATTTCATTTTAGTCAAAAGCAAAATTCAATGTCTTCAATTCAATGAGAAATAATCCATTATGTAAATACCTATGTCAATAATCGATTCCATACAGCAGCGCATTGAAATTTATTTTTATTCATTTTCTGTAAATTGCTGATTATCCCCGTCACGGTCATCACCAGACCAGTTCCAATTAATTCTTTCTTCGGTAAGATCATCATCTGATGGTGGATCTTCTGACTTTCTGATGAAAACAACAGCCTTGTCAGAATAATTCAAATCCTTCTCAACATTTGCAGATCTTGGCCATATTATTGTCTTTGGTTGCGCCTACACACATGAACATTCATTAATTTTGTTTTAAATATAATATTTCATATATTCTTTTTACAATGAAATTAATCAATTATCAATTGTAAGAATCTATTTACTTGCAAACCCTCAGGGTACTTTTTCTTTAACTTGGACAAAAAGTTTTCACTAATAAATTTTCTCCGAAGAAGTTTCCTTGTAGGTTCGTCTACAGGTACTAAACCAAACCGTTGTTGGAATTCCGTTCGCCCGACTAGTTCTCCTCCAGAATGTGACGGACAATGTTTGTTCATATCAGCCAGATGCGTTGGAATGGTGTGTTCAATACCAAATACTTCACATAAACTTCCTAGGGCCAAATATATGGATCGAGTTACGATGTTTGTGGCACATTGGTTTACTACTATAGAATTTTCTTCCTGAAATTATTAAGTCCGCACGTATTCATCAAACCAGTCCCAACACAAACGTCAAGTTGCCAAAATTAATATGGTATAATCATTAAATTCTTACCCGTTGATGCCATGGGCAAGACAGGCTTCGGACAAAATTCAGCAAAGAGTCGTTTAATCTAGAACGGGCATCTTTATCATTCCATATTCCAATTGCGTCATAATTAAGATGTGTTTTTTGAAATGACACAACCTTCATCAAAGTCGTTAATTTCAGTATTTCAAAATCAAACCTTTGACCTAAACGCAAGGAAACGATAATCGAGATCAGTATCCATTTATTTAGTATATTTTGACATCAGGTATCAAATAATATCAAAGCTATAAATTAGCAAAAGTAAATATGGTAAATGTAGTAATACATTAATATAAGGAATATAAAATTATTATACCACATTTCATCATCAGCCAAAGAATGCAACCTCGGATTTTAGTAATGTCGTTTTCATACGGGGCAAATAGTATATACACTTTACGTCCTGTTCTTGGATCTTCCTGTGAATTGATTACAAGATTATATCATAATTTAAATTAATTTACAAAATATATACATACCTACCTAAGTATATCTATATTACTTAAATGTTAAAATGTCCACATTTTCTTTGAATATTTAATGCTTAAATGATTCATCATCAAAAGGAAATCTGGGTGCAATTACCATTAATAGCGAATGATCAACAATATCTTGAAATATTTTAGCAAACTGCTCTTGCGTATGCAGACCAGAATAATAACCTAGTCCGGCCTATTAGAAACAGAAATCAGTGAAGTGTTTAGTAACATTATTTCAGGAGTCACAAAAATGAAGTTTAAAAACCCGTTTTACCTGTAGACAATACGGAGGCTGCGGCACCAGAGTTTTGTTCATCTCCTCTGAGACATCCACCATACTAACTTCTTTTGGCAAGACACCTGAAAGTAAACAATAATGGACCAATCTATACTAAGTATTATTTGTTTGGTTGGGTATTAAATTATTTAATAGAATATTTTACACGATTAAAAAACTGATAACCTGGGTCGATAATACTTCCATTCCAACTTTCCCGACCGATTCCATACTTTAAGGAGAAAGAGCCAAGGCCATATTCCGAAGGAATACAAATATGAGCGTAGTAACGGCCGTAAGTATTAAAGTGGACAACTGGGAATCTGACCTCTTCTAGTGGACATCTAAGTTTTTGAAAATAATAAACTATTGTGTCCTCAGGGCTATGAACTTCGCAATTCAGAAATATTTTCTCATAAGCTGGTGTCGAAGGATCCACTCTAGCATACTCCACCACGCGAGAAGATTCTGCCCGTTCGTTCACTGATTCAGCTTTCTCTTGCCATGAAATCTTTTCGCTCTCCTCCATATTCTTGTTTTAAGGACATAAAAAATTCAAAATACGAACTGACTGTGAATTTAAGAGATAGGTAAAATTAAAAAAATGTGTTTTCAAATGGAATGGCCACATATCTA
>JABASI010005520.1:0-12186 GCA_019776505.1 Tomocerus nigrus
AGTCCAAGGAATCACAATTCCATTGCATTATGTATTGGTGGACTATACGCAATACACATACACAAAACAGTACTCTATATGGCTGTGAGTATGGCTATTATAATATTACTAGTAGTATAGTAGAGTAGGTATGTGTCATGTGTATTAGTAGTGCAGTTCTGTAAAAGTGTGCATCCAGAAAACTTTACATTACAATACACTACTGCACTAACTATGCAATGCACTAGTATAGCCGAAGCAGACTTAAGCACTGCTACATACTGTAGTTTACTGTACTGTGTCGCTGTGCTGCTGTGGCTGTGCGTGTCTATAATGCATGTGTCATAGTCATTTAGTCATCTATTTCTTTGTGTTATACCATGTTAAACTTATAGGGATGTAATTATTGTATTTATATATGTATGTATGGCCGGCCATGGGTATGCATGCAGCAGTATATGACAGTGGCACAGTATAGTACGCTACTTATACAGAAACAACTTTAAAAGCTAAGAGTTTGGCTGTACATAAGATGAAGTTTTGTTATTAAATTATACTAATCGCGTTAATTAAAAATTATATTACTAATATTCTGATCGATATGCACAAAGGTACATAGCACATAGTTGTAGTTGCAAATGTTGTCCATTTTCGGACCGTCCTAAATTTTTTAGGGTTGTAAATATTGTCCCTTACTTTTGTGGGGGATTCTAAGGTTTTGAGTATGTTGAGTTTGATACGTGCTTTTCTTGCAATTTTAACTCTTGATTTAAAATAGTTATGTTATAAGCCTATACGAAATCAAATAATCGTATTCATACCTTATTAGAGGCAGAAAACAATTTGGAACGAATTTTTTTCATTGAAATATTATTTATCGTTTCAGGTCATAATTTATAATAATAATAGCATACATAATGCGGGTTAACTAAGCGAGAAAACCTCTTCCACTTAAATTATTTTCTGACAAGCCTCTCCTTTGACGTTGGCCACATTCCGTTGGCCGTTGGCCACATTCCGATTAAAAATAGTTGCTGGAAGCGAGCATAGGATGCCTTGTGTTCATTCATGAATTTATTCTTTACACAGGCTTAGCCCTAGCCCATTCCACACCCTGGACTATGACACATAGATTTCTGTTATCATGTATTACGTAATACTATAATACGAGAAGAGATTTTTTAGTCATTTGTATCACCTGCCATTTAGACGCAGCTTAGGCTGGATGCCGCCTGCAAATAGTAGCAGCACTGGCAGTAGCACCGGCCTCTGGCATATTTCGGAATTTTGGAATTTAGAATCCTTGTTTATACATTGACGGGCTAGAGAGCTCTTCCCTTCCCCGCAAATTTACTTGCTCTCTCATTGGATACACATAAAAATACAAATAAGAGAGCGCCACCGAAACTCCTGTTGAGGAATCAACGGATGACGTGAGAATTGTCGTTGGATAGTTTGTTTATGTTTACTCAATACATTGTTTTACATCAATTTGGTTTAGATATTTTGGTGCGTGAACACAAGTTTTTAATCGGTTTACATTATTTTTCATATCGTATTTACAATTTAATCGTGAGTTAATTAGAATCAATCAAAAATCAAAGTACTACAGCAGTAGCGGATCTAAAGAGAGCTAATGGCCCCCTTTTAGGTAAACTACATCGCCTCAATACTTACATTCCATCCTACAAACAATACAATAATTAATTTTATTCCTACATGTGTCATCTTTATCATTTATAAAATCATCTGTGCTGCTACTGTGCTGCTATAATAGCTGCCTCGTTATTGAAATTAAGAATATTAATATTATTATTCGTTATTATTATGTTGCTTTTATAGATGAACCTGATGTACTAGGAATAAATAAATAATTGTTTTGCCATCATATATGATATTGGAACAGAGAATGAAGTAGCCGGCGACGATAGGCATGTTATGTAATTGGTAGTTTGTTTGTAGTGTCTAAGTCTATTAAATTACTTCTTATAATTTTGGATTTAGGGTTAACAAAATCAGATCTATGTGTCCGCTTTAACGTGTCAACTGGAATTTTAACATCGCTACCAAGAAAAGATGTCCTCACAACAGCCAGAAACTGAAAAAGATTTGCTATTCTTGGAAGATTTTGGCCATCGAAACTTCGACGTCTCTGGCTCCTCAGTGAATCGCTCGTCATTTTTGTCTGGCATTGGCTCCGACTTCGGGGGTAAAATTAAAATTTTTTGAACATTGCTATAGAATAGTTGACCCCTGGGTTTTGTTTGATGCCATTTAAGTGTCATTTACCTTTTAACTAAAGTTTTTTTTAACGATTTTTGTTATATTTCAGGCGATGACTCAAATTTCTTAGTTAGATTGGATTCAGTACCAACAGAAAGTGGTCCTGGCCCATCTTATGATGCAGTACTTAGAACCACTCAAGAACGTGAAGATGGAAAGCTCCCTGGTCAAATCCCCTCAGCTCAAAAGGTTGGAAACAACAGTGACAAAGTAAACGGAAATGAAAGAGACTCATCGGAGAACAAAGAAAATATATTTTCGAGTATCACGGGTGAAACGTGTACCACGCTATCAGATTTAAATATTTTTATTCCCCCACCACTCGGGCAGAAAAAATTCATAAAACCAACTTTACCCAGCATTTTAGAGTTGTCTTATGAAGAAGGAATAAAAGCTCAAAGTCTAGCCGCTTCGCGTCCATCGTCAGCAAGCACAATATCTGATTATGTTAATACAGCTGATAAGCATAATTTGCCAAAAACTCGACAAGCACCCGAAGCTCATTCGGAGTCAAACGGTAAGAAGAGAAAACCTATTTGGAAGTTTGAAAGGATCTCACATTGTGCATTAATGAAAATAGATTATCAAGATTTGTGTTGATATATGCATATTACGGATTTGCTTTTCAGTGTAGCTGTAGATTATGAAAGCTATGTGTACAACCTTAGAGTAGATAGGGATTATTTTATTTTACTTGCTAAACTAACATGATATTATAATTAAACGTCCAATGTTCAACACTAGTTTGTGAGTGTATAATAATATTACGTTTATTTGACGCTGCAGCGAGAATGATAAGACCTCTTTATTTGCATTATTGTTCACAGCAAAACCGCCGAAACCACTTCAAGCAGATACACGTTCCAAAGACCCAAAAACTAACTTCCATGATAGCGGAAAATATCGCGAAAACGCCAGAGTCGCTCCTGTATCGACGGATATTTCAAAATTCGGGAGATTCAAGGAAGGACAGGTCAAGGCCAAATCCGATTCTTGGGACGCGTTCGACAAAGTCATGGAGAAGTCTTTCGTAGCTGAAGATTTTTCTAGGTATTGGACTGAATAATTATGAGATATTGCAGTGCAGAATGACAGTGACGGTGCTTTTATAAGATTTCTTTGTATTTCTGGTTTTCTAGATTGGAACACGAACAGAGCGTTACCCAGCTGGGATTAGAGTTGGATGATGCAGGCTTTCGAAGTTTTACGTCGTTAGAAGCGCAAGAATTGATGGATAAAGATGAAGCAGAAAGGCTGCAGCTTTTAACATCAGCAAATGGCACCTTTTCGGAGAGTTTTCTCAATGGGTATAATATATTTTTCAATGCCAAATAAGGCCATTTGCATTTGAATTGAGAGAAACTTTTATTTTATTTTGCAAACATTCCTGTTTTTCCTAAGGAAAAAATTGAAATGGTTATGAGAGAAATTAGGGCTTTAGACTGAAATATGAACGGGCTGGGAGATTTTTCGAAACGTTGTTGAATGTCTAAGTTCAAGATCATTTTATATGATCTTACTTAGTACTTTTAATGATCCGATTTTAATGAGTAGCACAATAATTAGAACATAATATTATTATTCCATTCTGAAGTATAAAAATGCTTCTCCAATTTCTTTCGTACAGGTTTAAACACTTCGTATGTTAACTGAGTCTAATGTTAATTTACAGTAATGAAGGGATTTCTTTTGACAAGAATATATCTATGGGTGCTTACTTTGGCAAGAGGTCTTCCGCTCCGTTCAAAATTTCGGATGATTCATTTTCTAAGGTAGGAATTATTGTTAAAAGAAAATGAGAAATAGCAAATCAAATTACTAATATAATAATATATAGAGCGCTTTAATTACATTGTTGCTTTCGTCCGTAGAATATGAGCAAAATATCATCAAAAAATGATTCACTATTTCTGGACAATAATGGTGTGGATAACAACTGTACATCTCCCATTGCAAATCGTGTTAAGAATAAAAATGTGTCTCCCTCAGAATCATTTCAATCGATGTTTGAAGACGATGAGTGTGAGCCTCTTAAACTTCCAGATACAAGTTTGGATACTCTAGGAAAGTTTTTCATGGGCCCTCAGTCCAGTTATTTATCGGGTAACCCTCAAGGGATGATGGATTATATTATTGATTACTGCAGACAGAAGGCTGAAAAAACACTTCCATTGAACCACGTAATGGACGTATCAATTTCAGACCCTAACCCTAATGAAAAGTCTAAATTCATCGCTAACCGATCTTCGGGAAGTTCAAGTGGTGTTTCTTCTTCATTCGAATCCAATAAAACATTGACTCCTAAAAGTGACGATTCGAAAACACCTCTAAATGAGGATAAGTGCAATAAAAACTATAGGAAGTACCAACAGGAATCGGAACATACCGATGATCAATCCGTAGTCATTGCTGGTGATGCCTTAAGGCCTGGTTTTGGAATTTCTGAAAGTATACTGGAAATGGAAAATACATTTGAAAATGCTCGTTATGCCCAATTTGAAGAAAACCTCAGAAAGTCGATTCAAGACCGCCCTGGGCATTTAGACAGATTAAGTGAACGAGATACGCATTTAAAATATCAAATTCCATTAAACAGCATTGAAAAGAGAGATTCTAATAATTCAATCAAAAGTACCAACCAAATGAGGTTAGAATTGTTAAGGAAAGAGCCACTATCACCTCCTGAAAGACTGAGAACTTCAATTCACGATAAAATGGGGAGTGCTTCATCTTTAGGTAGCAATTCGGGAGGGGCCCACTCCACACCAGTACAGCATCTGTCTTTGTCAGCAACTCTAGCAAAACAACTGGGATTGGGCAACATGTCCTCTACGTATGATTCGCCTCCTATAACAAGTGAACCCGTAGAGTTCAATAACGGAGTCAGCGCTAAACGTCCTGAACTTAAACAATATAATTTGTTAAATGGAGATAAGATAGTTAATTCAAACACAGTTGGAAAGCATCCTGCTTATATCGAAAATTCTTCTGTGACGAAATCCAGTAATTAAAACTAAGTTTCAAAAACTATTTATCAAAATTAAATATTAAATGGCCAACCAACCATTGTTATTTAAAGTGTTTAAGCAACGACGAAATATACATGCTTTTTCTAAATTACAGATAACGTTAATGATGCGGTTTCAGACAAGGAAACAGGGGCCTTCAAACGTTTTAACAGGTAAATAATTAATGTCTATCAATTTTTCGTACTCGGATCGTTAGGTTTTTAAATGGACCGTACGACGAAAATGTGGTCTTCCGATTTCTGACGGTCCATTAGAAATTCTGACTGCCAATAAATATACCCCTGATAAATATATATTTATTTATTTATATATACATTATGAAAATGATTTTAACTATTAATACTCAAGATTCGAAGAACGTAACGTTACCGAGCCCAACCTAAATATGGAAGAAGAGTTTTATGCCCCAGAGTTTAAAAATTTAACGGCTTTGGAAATAATGGATAGAGATCAGGCGGAAAGATCGAAACATGAACAGCAGCTAAATCCCTACGGCGTTTTAACCAGAGAGAGGTATTTCTACATTTCCAATAAATAATTTGTTGATATACACTGTAACTGCATCTTATGTAATACTTGACATTACTACCGCAATTTAAAATAGGTAATAGCATTAAAACACGAATTCCAATTTCAAATTTTAACTTTGCAATTGTAATAATGGAGATATGTATGTAGTATACCATGATAACAAATTAATAGAAGTATACTGTAATATAATGTTTTCCTTGTAATTTTGTAGTAGAACTACTTCGTTTCCAAAAACAAATCCTCACATCAATCAAGTACCAACAAATGCTATTGTAAAGAAATCCACGAGCACACGAAGTACAGATTCTGGTGTCCAAACTTCGTTTATACAACCTAGATCTGCTGTAGAGTCTGCTGTAACTCCGATTCCCATACCATCATATAATCAAGGTGGCAACATCAATCAACTTGTTCAATCTCAGAATTTTGGATACCCAGTAATCATCCAGATTCATTGTGCATGTAGCGGAGGTGTAAATGTTGTCAGCAATCAGCCAAGCTCTTCAGCTTTCGTACAAGCAGCTCCTGTTACTCATAGTCACAGCAGTCAAAAATGTATTGAAACACCCAGGCAAGCATTGCAATTAAATGAACCAATTCCTGTTCCGCAAGTCAACATTCCCCAAGTGCCTCGACCGCAACCAAATTTAACAAATGATAAATTGGTCACAAAAGAACTTATTCCTACAGAAAAACAAAAGGAAGAGCCTCCACAGGCGTTTATTGAAGTGGATAAAATGAGCTTGATTTGGGGATTTGTGGACTTTGGTCAGACTGTAATGAATACAGTTTGCTTAAGTAATAAGCAGGGTGTCGAATTACGATTCAAGGCTATGATCGTAGAAAAATCTTATGTGAAAAGTTTCAAGGTATTAATTATTTCTCTTTAAGAGCAAGAACATTTTTTAAACCTATATACCTATGCAACTAATTTGCAAAACGACCCGCTTCCCAAATTCCCAATCTTAATTCTAGTTACTTTCACTTTGTATATAGTTTGTTCTGGATCCGTCTGACAATCGCATTAAGGAAACAGAAAGAGTGGGAGTTTTGCGTCCATTCGCAAGTAAGCAGTTAAAAATCAACTTTTCCCCTGCGAGTGAAGGCCATATATCAGGATCGATTCAGCTAAGGTTTCATTCGGTACCGTACACGGATTTGGGATTTAGAGGAGAGGTATTGCCAGTCATTATTTCATAACACAAATATGTTCCTGTGATTATTTCTGTACATATATTGTAGTATCTACTGCATAAAATGACATTTATTTATTTTTAAAGATTCCTCTGATCGTAACGGAAGCATTCACTGGTGGTCAGAGAAAGGCTACAAAAACCAATACTTCTCGAGCGGGGGATGATATAAAAGTAAGAATATTTATTTTATTTTATGATAGTAAGAAAGCAGCAAATCTGATGTGAATAGTGCTTTACTTTCTTGGTTTACTTCGAAACTGAAATAGTGGTTTAATGACGGTTTTGCAAATTTTAAAAATATATTCATTTTACTAGATCCTAAACACTAACGTAAACTTTGGACGATTGGTTATTGGAAATACCTCTCGTAAGGTTACAACTATTACTAACAATGGATCTAGCGCCGCCAAGTTTGTTGTCTCACCACCGAAAGTTAGTGTGATAGATGGAAAAATGGTCGAGGACAACCCATTTTCGTCATCTGTTTCTGAAGGAACAATAGCTAAGGGTGCGTCCAGAGAAATAATTTTTACATACAGGCCTGGGTATTACGGGAAACTTTGCCAAAACTGGACAGTGGACGTTACATTTGTCTACAGCTCCATCCAGTAAGCTCAGATAATAATTCATGTACCAAATCATTTATTAATAAATCTGGAATCCCTAAGCTTTTATCATGTTATTATTATATTATTTTTTTAGGATGACCAAGTCTACAAGGATCACCCTAGAAGGAGAATGTGTAAAATTGGAATGATGTAATGGATTCTTTAATTAATATTTAATGTAATAATATAGGTACGTAATTATTACATAGGCATTATATTACGTACGCAATTTTACGCTTTCGCCGTTTTCTATTACTGTCAGAATACTCGTACAGTCGTACATCCGTGAGTTAAAATGATTTTCCTCATCTACCCAATTTTTGTTTGTACAACCGATTTTACAATATCAGCGTTTATATTATATCCGATGTAATTAATTAGTTCTTTTTACGAGTTTTATTTTACTTCGCAGTGTGTGTAATTTTATTCAAATTGTAGGGGAGACCCTATAATTCTTTCTAAATGATAATGTGCATGGTTTTTTAAATAATATTTTTTACTTAAAGCGTAAATGTAGTAAATGGAATTGAAAATTTTTGTCCTGAGAAATAAGCAATAATCATATTTCTGTAAGTAAAACTATAAGCACGTGGATAATATTCCATGTCAAATATAAAATGTCAAACTTTGACTTGATATATAATATAATAAAAGCATTTTGAAGCATGTAAGCTGTCTCAAGTCTCACTCAATTAATAATCATATTTGGAAAGGTAGATATTCCATAATCCCCAGATGAGTGTGTAACACTAATAGAGTGACTATTTTCATGTGGCAGATTATTTAACTCGGCAGAATTAGTATTAATGTAAGCTGACGACCTCTTTGGATTGTTGGCTTGTGATTCTAAAAATTATAAGTACAAAGAAATATTTTGGTTATCAGTATTTTGGTTTATGTTGACGCATTTAATTGGATCTGATAGTAGAAAGTTTTATACCTGACATACTAGTCACACGCCTAATAGTTATTTCGGAACTGTCAATGCACGAAATTCCATCGTAGTTTATGTCTGTTCCTAGTTCTTCAGATGATACATGATTGCCGTTATAAGTGTTTTCGAACTTATTATCAACATCTTGTATCCCATCATAAGGCTGAAATACAAATTAAACACAAACATTACAAATGAGAGTTAAGGTCACAGTCATGCTCTTTAGGACCACTGAAATTATGACAATAAACGTTTATCTCACTTTGATGGGTCGGACAGAGTCCAGTTTCTCTTTATGGTATTTCCTAAACGATGAAACCGAAAATGTAGCAATTCCAATAATTAGGACGCTTCCGACGATAAAGTGTTTTCGAACTTATTATCAACATCTTGTATCCCATCATAATGCTGAAATACAAATTATACAGAAACATTACAAATGAGATTTAAGGTCACAATCATACTCTTTAGAACTAGGTACTGAAATTATTACAATAAACGTTTATCTCACTTTGATAGGTCGGACAGAGTCCAGTTTCTCTTTATGGTATTTCCTAAACGATGAAACCGAAAATGTAGCAATTCCAATAATCAGGACGCTTCCGACGATTATTCCTAGAACTAGATTCACCTCTTCTGCTATAAGTACAATAATTAGAATCATGAAAAAACCATGAACATCTTTCAGGAAATCATGATCTCGATTATAATCAATATAATCTTACGGATTCGTCTGGTAATACTGGACTGGCTAATATTTAAAGGCCGGTTCTCCAAATCCATTAACAGCAGAGTTCTGTTTGTTATTTTAGAATCCAATAACTGTACTATACTTTCCAAGGATTTATGTTCAGGATGATTTTTCTGATGATTCTTGGACTTGGTGACTGTGTTCATTAGTCGCAGGCTTACAACCACACCCCCTGTCATGATTTAATTAGATAAGTTCCACTGAATTCATAATATTTTCTCATTTTTGGTACAAGTACCTACTAAATATTTTCACTGCAGACATTTGGGTCATAGCAGTCGGAGTATATAGGGAGCTTATATTAAATTAATTGGAATTTACTGACTTTCACTTCAATAAGTCACAATGTTTCGGATAATTAAGGAAACCAAAATAATTGTTTATTCACAAACAATTCATGACATGAACTTGCTGCATGTTACATGCTAATGTTGCATAATATGTCTATTACAGTACCAATCTCCATGTCAGAAAGATAGGACTCGCATTGTGAGAGAAAGCAAATTAAAAAACATTTATTTTTCAACTAACCTGGGAAAGGATTCCATGTTTCAACTTGTACTTCGGTTATATTTAACACTCTCGTTAATTGTTTGGCCAGAGATGNTATTTTTCAACTAACCTGGGAAAGGATTCCATGTTTCAACTTGTACTTCGGTTATATTTAACACTCTCGTTAATTGTTTGGCCAGAGATGCTTCAAAAATTGTTCTCAGTTTTCCCATTGTTAATTCTGGATCAGAATTAATGATACTGTAAGTATAAAAATTACATGTAATTTATGACTAGTGAATTGTGTTCTAACTTTTATTCACATATTTATTTTAAGTAAGGAAAACAAATATTAAAAAAGATATAAACCTGAATTCGACCCGTTTTTGTTCCATTGATGATGGATTCTTACTTATGGGAAGTTCAGACACTAGGATCCTATATAAATATTTTTTATTCAATGAGAAAAGTTGATTTGCAGATGCTCTGTTTTAGCGTACATAACCTTACAATACAATACAATAAGCGCATAGTAAGTAGATCAATATTTCATGGAATTGTATACAAAACACTTATATTACTTCAGGTAGCCCAGTCTTTTGCAGAAGCATTGCAAAATTCGATAGTTGTCTTTGTTGACTATGGCTGAGTTACAAATATGTTTCCACTCATTCCTTTCGTCATCCCAAACTAGACACTGTAATTGAATATAAATTATATTATACAAAATGTTGCGAAAAATGGAATACCCAGTATGCTGCTTTCTCCGCTTATACACTAAAATTGGAGACCAAAATAATTCATTTTCACATTGTGGTGATAAAAACACCGCAGTCAAAAACTAAATCTTATTCTTTGAGCTAAATGAGAAGAAATCATGAGAAGAAGCTTTAGAATCGATGGTGCACGATATTGCCTCAAACATATGAATATACTGTAGAACGGTAGATATTTTTAGTCGGAGAAGCATTTGCAGTTATATGACCTGACCACCTAATCAACTCAGCTTGGTAGTTTTACTTCAAGCAACTTTTACCAAATTGAAGGAGGTGAAGAAAGTTTATTGTGCTGAAAAAGGTTTAGAATGCTATTTACGTGTGGCAAATAATTTGTTATTTTTAAGGTGATTGTACTTTCTCCTGGCTTTATTATAGGCGTGAATATGACGGCGTATGAGTATGGACTTAATAATTATTTCTACCTCAGCTGTGTGGTTAATACTAATTTCGTTTATGTTAAATTCCAGCAGCACTGGTCCAAAATTGTCATTGTTTTTGCTCCACATAGTTGTCACACTAGAATTGGTATGGTACACCATCACGTCCAACATGGACTTCTCGAAATCGTGTTCGCCTGGTTGAAGGAGAACTTCCTCAAAATGTACTGCCGTAGCACAGACTGAGTGGCATTTCTTCTTCGTGTTGTTGCCACATTCTGCAAAATGTCTTTTCATAAAATATCCGAAATCGATCTGAAACATCAAAAATCTTCTGTATAGATGCTAATTTCTTATTCAATGTGATTTAGAAAAGAAATAATATCTACCAAAGCAAATGTAGCGTTGTCAGCTCCTTTGACTTTTAGGTGGAAGTCGTTGGAGGAATGTGAAAGCAGATCTTTTATGTACAATACTTTTATACTGGCGTTGCTTTCCTTGGTTTCTGATTCACTCATATTTGCATTTCTCACAGTCTCACACATTTTGGACACGTTACTCATTACATGTTTGAGAATTGCATCTTTAATGTCCACTGCTGTTAATGAGGGAAATAGGTTGTCGTTCTCATGCGAATCTGTGCGAGATGAATTCCGCTTTGGCCTCATTGTGTTTTTTAATTTATTTTTGCTGATTGGTTGGGATAGTGTGTTTCTTGACGTTTCACTATCAACATCCGTAAGATGTAGAATTAGTTCAACTAACCGTTCAACGATATTGGTGTCCCATGGAATTGATTTTTGGAAACCATAAGATTCCAGTATACTACTGCTGTAAATGGAGATAACAACTAATTGTAAGATATTTAGTAAGACAGTAGGAAATTGTTTTTGTTTTAGGTTTAATCGATCTTACCTTTCAAAGGTTGTTAGTGGACAACGTTGAATGCCGTTGGAGAAAATAGGAGAAAGTTTGCCTTCTAAAACTTCTTTCCCTAAATGTCTCAAGGATATAAATGTTGTGCACATGAAGGTAATTGCTCCATTTATGTCCATGTTGCAAATTTTGTTTTCAAAGATTTCCCTGTGTATAGAAAATCCAAATTCTCCTAAAATTTTGCTTTGAATTCAATAATTATAAGCATTATTGTCCGGTAATTACCTAATTTTATTTTCGTTGTATAGAGAAAGCAAGTCTGAGGTAACTTTTACAATTGGGAAAAAAGTC